>JAVIWB010004946.1:0-11001 GCA_031893035.1 Dermolepida albohirtum | reverse complement strand
AACGAGAGAGATACAATGTTCTGGTTTGAAGCAGCGTAACAGTCGTGTCACAATCTATAAGTACACACCTAAAAAACAATCACTTTTGAAAGTCAGTTTCCGCCTAACGCTACATGTGAGCTCTGTCTGATGGCGTTCTAAGGTCGTTAATAACTTGAAGCAGCGTAACAGTCGTGTCACAATCTATAAGTACACACCTAAAAAACAATCACTTTTGAAAGTCAGTTTCCGCCTAACGCTACATGTGAGCTCTGTCTGATGGCGTTCTAAGGTCGCTAATAACTTCGGAACGAGAAGAGATACAATGTTCTGGTTTGAAGCAGCGTAACAGTCGTGTCACAATCTATAAGTACACACCTAAAAAACAATCACTTTTGAAAGTCAGTTTCCGCCTAACGCTACATGTGAGCTCTGTCTGATGGCGTTCTAAGGTCGCTAATAACTTCGGAACGAGAAGAGATACAATGTTCTGGTTTGAAGCAGCGTAACAGTCGTGTCACAATCTATAAGTACACACCTAAAAAACAATCACTTTTGAAAGTCAGTTTCCGCCTAACGCTACATGTGAGCTCTGTCTGATGGCGTTCTAAGGTCGCTAATAACTTCGGAACGAGAAGAGATACAATGTTCTGGTTTGAAGCAGCGTAACAGTCGTGTCACAATCTATAAGTACACACCTAAAAAACAATCACTTTTGAAAGTCAGTTTCCGCCTAACGCTACATGTGAGCTCTGTCTGATGGCGTTCTAAGGTCGCTAATAACTTCGGAACGAGAAGAGATACAATGTTCTGGTTTGAAGCAGCGTAACAGTCGTGTCACAATCTATAAGTACACACCTAAAAAACAATCACTTTTGAAAGTCAGTTTCCGCCTAACGCTACATGTGAGCTCTGTCTGATGGCGTTCTAAGGTCGCTAATAACTTCGGAACGAGAAGAGATACAATGTTCTGGTTTGAAGCAGCGTAACAGTCGTGTCACAATCTATAAGTACACACCTAAAAAACAATCACTTTTGAAAGTCAGTTTCCGCCTAACGCTACATGTGAGCTCTGTCTGATGGCGTTCTAAGGTCGCTAATAACTTCGGAACGAGAAGAGATACAATGTTCTGGTTTGAAGCAGCGTAACAGTCGTGTCACAATCTATAAGTACACACCTAAAAAACAATCACTTTTGAAAGTCAGTTTCCGCCTAACGCTACATGTGAGCTCTGTCTGATGGCGTTCTAAGGTCGCTAATAACTTCGGAACGAGAAGAGATACAATGTTCTGGTTTGAAGCAGCGTAACAGTCGTGTCACAATCTATAAGTACACACCTAAAAAACAATCACTTTTGAAAGTCAGTTTCCGCCTAACGCTACATGTGAGCTCTGTCTGATGGCGTTCTAAGGTCGCTAATAACTTCGGAACGAGAAGAGATACAATGTTCTGGTTTGAAGCAGCGTAACAGTCGTGTCACAATCTATAAGTACACACCTAAAAAACAATCACTTTTGAAAGTCAGTTTCCGCCTAACGCTACATGTGAGCTCTGTCTGATGGCGTTCTAAGGTCGCTAATAACTTCGGAACGAGAAGAGATACAATGTTCTGGTTTGAAGCAGCGTAACAGTCGTGTCACAATCTATAAGTACACACCTAAAAAACAATCACTTTTGAAAGTCAGTTTCCGCCTAACGCTACATGTGAGCTCTGTCTGATGGCGTTCTAAGGTCGCTAATAACTTCGGAACGAGAAGAGATACAATGTTCTGGTTTGAAGCAGCGTAACAGTCGTGTCACAATCTATAAGTACACACCTAAAAAACAATCACTTTTGAAAGTCAGTTTCCGCCTAACGCTACATGTGAGCTCTGTCTGATGGCGTTCTAAGGTCGCTAATAACTTCGGAACGAGAAGAGATACAATGTTCTGGTTTGAAGCAGCGTAACAGTCGTGTCACAATCTATAAGTACACACCTAAAAAACAATCACTTTTGAAAGTCAGTTTCCGCCTAACGCTACATGTGAGCTCTGTCTGATGGCGTTCTAAGGTCGCTAATAACTTCGGAACGAGAAGAGATACAATGTTCTGGTTTGAAGCAGCGTAACAGTCGTGTCACAATCTATAAGTACACACCTAAAAAACAATCACTTTTGAAAGTCAGTTTCCGCCTAACGCTACATGTGAGCTCTGTCTGATGGCGTTCTAAGGTCGCTAATAACTTCGGAACGAGAAGAGATACAATGTTCTGGTTTGAAGCAGCGTAACAGTCGTGTCACAATCTATAAGTACACACCTAAAAAACAATCACTTTTGAAAGTCAGTTTCCGCCTAACGCTACATGTGAGCTCTGTCTGATGGCGTTCTAAGGTCGCTAATAACTTCGGAACGAGAAGAGATACAATGTTCTGGTTTGAAGCAGCGTAACAGTCGTGTCACAATCTATAAGTACACACCTAAAAAACAATCACTTTTGAAAGTCAGTTTCCGCCTAACGCTACATGTGAGCTCTGTCTGATGGCGTTCTAAGGTCGCTAATAACTTCGGAACGAGAAGAGATACAATGTTCTGGTTTGAAGCAGCGTAACAGTCGTGTCACAATCTATAAGTACACACCTAAAAAACAATCACTTTTGAAAGTCAGTTTCCGCCTAACGCTACATGTGAGCTCTGTCTGATGGCGTTCTAAGGTCGCTAATAACTTCGGAACGAGAAGAGATACAATGTTCTGGTTTGAAGCAGCGTAACAGTCGTGTCACAATCTATAAGTACACACCTAAAAAACAATCACTTTTGAAAGTCAGTTTCCGCCTAACGCTACATGTGAGCTCTGTCTGATGGCGTTCTAAGGTCGCTAATAACTTCGGAACGAGAAGAGATACAATGTTCTGGTTTGAAGCAGCGTAACAGTCGTGTCACAATCTATAAGTACACACCTAAAAAACAATCACTTTTGAAAGTCAGTTTCCGCCTAACGCTACATGTGAGCTCTGTCTGATGGCGTTCTAAGGTCGCTAATAACTTCGGAACGAGAAGAGATACAATGTTCTGGTTTGAAGCAGCGTAACAGTCGTGTCACAATCTATAAGTACACACCTAAAAAACAATCACTTTTGAAAGTCAGTTTCCGCCTAACGCTACATGTGAGCTCTGTCTGATGGCGTTCTAAGGTCGCTAATAACTTCGGAACGAGAAGAGATACAATGTTCTGGTTTGAAGCAGCGTAACAGTCGTGTCACAATCTATAAGTACACACCTAAAAAACAATCACTTTTGAAAGTCAGTTTCCGCCTAACGCTACATGTGAGCTCTGTCTGATGGCGTTCTAAGGTCGCTAATAACTTCGGAACGAGAAGAGATACAATGTTCTGGTTTGAAGCAGCGTAACAGTCGTGTCACAATCTATAAGTACACACCTAAAAAACAATCACTTTTGAAAGTCAGTTTCCGCCTAACGCTACATGTGAGCTCTGTCTGATGGCGTTCTAAGGTCGCTAATAACTTCGGAACGAGAAGAGATACAATGTTCTGGTTTGAAGCAGCGTAACAGTCGTGTCACAATCTATAAGTACACACCTAAAAAACAATCACTTTTGAAAGTCAGTTTCCGCCTAACGCTACATGTGAGCTCTGTCTGATGGCGTTCTAAGGTCGCTAATAACTTCGGAACGAGAAGAGATACAATGTTCTGGTTTGAAGCAGCGTAACAGTCGTGTCACAATCTATAAGTACACACCTAAAAAACAATCACTTTTGAAAGTCAGTTTCCGCCTAACGCTACATGTGAGCTCTGTCTGATGGCGTTCTAAGGTCGCTAATAACTTCGGAACGAGAAGAGATACAATGTTCTGGTTTGAAGCAGCGTAACAGTCGTGTCACAATCTATAAGTACACACCTAAAAAACAATCACTTTTGAAAGTCAGTTTCCGCCTAACGCTACATGTGAGCTCTGTCTGATGGCGTTCTAAGGTCGCTAATAACTTCGGAACGAGAAGAGATACAATGTTCTGGTTTGAAGCAGCGTAACAGTCGTGTCACAATCTATAAGTACACACCTAAAAAACAATCACTTTTGAAAGTCAGTTTCCGCCTAACGCTACATGTGAGCTCTGTCTGATGGCGTTCTAAGGTCGCTAATAACTTCGGAACGAGAAGAGATACAATGTTCTGGTTTGAAGCAGCGTAACAGTCGTGTCACAATCTATAAGTACACACCTAAAAAACAATCACTTTTGAAAGTCAGTTTCCGCCTAACGCTACATGTGAGCTCTGTCTGATGGCGTTCTAAGGTCGCTAATAACTTCGGAACGAGAAGAGATACAATGTTCTGGTTTGAAGCAGCGTAACAGTCGTGTCACAATCTATAAGTACACACCTAAAAAACAATCACTTTTGAAAGTCAGTTTCCGCCTAACGCTACATGTGAGCTCTGTCTGATGGCGTTCTAAGGTCGCTAATAACTTCGGAACGAGAAGAGATACAATGTTCTGGTTTGAAGCAGCGTAACAGTCGTGTCACAATCTATAAGTACACACCTAAAAAACAATCACTTTTGAAAGTCAGTTTCCGCCTAACGCTACATGTGAGCTCTGTCTGATGGCGTTCTAAGGTCGCTAATAACTTCGGAACGAGAAGAGATACAATGTTCTGGTTTGAAGCAGCGTAACAGTCGTGTCACAATCTATAAGTACACACCTAAAAAACAATCACTTTTGAAAGTCAGTTTCCGCCTAACGCTACATGTGAGCTCTGTCTGATGGCGTTCTAAGGTCGCTAATAACTTCGGAACGAGAAGAGATACAATGTTCTGGTTTGAAGCAGCGTAACAGTCGTGTCACAATCTATAAGTACACACCTAAAAAACAATCACTTTTGAAAGTCAGTTTCCGCCTAACGCTACATGTGAGCTCTGTCTGATGGCGTTCTAAGGTCGCTAATAACTTCGGAACGAGAAGAGATACAATGTTCTGGTTTGAAGCAGCGTAACAGTCGTGTCACAATCTATAAGTACACACCTAAAAAACAATCACTTTTGAAAGTCAGTTTCCGCCTAACGCTACATGTGAGCTCTGTCTGATGGCGTTCTAAGGTCGCTAATAACTTCGGAACGAGAAGAGATACAATGTTCTGGTTTGAAGCAGCGTAACAGTCGTGTCACAATCTATAAGTACACACCTAAAAAACAATCACTTTTGAAAGTCAGTTTCCGCCTAACGCTACATGTGAGCTCTGTCTGATGGCGTTCTAAGGTCGCTAATAACTTCGGAACGAGAAGAGATACAATGTTCTGGTTTGAAGCAGCGTAACAGTCGTGTCACAATCTATAAGTACACACCTAAAAAACAATCACTTTTGAAAGTCAGTTTCCGCCTAACGCTACATGTGAGCTCTGTCTGATGGCGTTCTAAGGTCGCTAATAACTTCGGAACGAGAAGAGATACAATGTTCTGGTTTGAAGCAGCGTAACAGTCGTGTCACAATCTATAAGTACACACCTAAAAAACAATCACTTTTGAAAGTCAGTTTCCGCCTAACGCTACATGTGAGCTCTGTCTGATGGCGTTCTAAGGTCGCTAATAACTTCGGAACGAGAAGAGATACAATGTTCTGGTTTGAAGCAGCGTAACAGTCGTGTCACAATCTATAAGTACACACCTAAAAAACAATCACTTTTGAAAGTCAGTTTCCGCCTAACGCTACATGTGAGCTCTGTCTGATGGCGTTCTAAGGTCGCTAATAACTTCGGAACGAGAAGAGATACAATGTTCTGGTTTGAAGCAGCGTAACAGTCGTGTCACAATCTATAAGTACACACCTAAAAAACAATCACTTTTGAAAGTCAGTTTCCGCCTAACGCTACATGTGAGCTCTGTCTGATGGCGTTCTAAGGTCGCTAATAACTTCGGAACGAGAAGAGATACAATGTTCTGGTTTGAAGCAGCGTAACAGTCGTGTCACAATCTATAAGTACACACCTAAAAAACAATCACTTTTGAAAGTCAGTTTCCGCCTAACGCTACATGTGAGCTCTGTCTGATGGCGTTCTAAGGTCGCTAATAACTTCGGAACGAGAAGAGATACAATGTTCTGGTTTGAAGCAGCGTAACAGTCGTGTCACAATCTATAAGTACACACCTAAAAAACAATCACTTTTGAAAGTCAGTTTCCGCCTAACGCTACATGTGAGCTCTGTCTGATGGCGTTCTAAGGTCGCTAATAACTTCGGAACGAGAAGAGATACAATGTTCTGGTTTGAAGCAGCGTAACAGTCGTGTCACAATCTATAAGTACACACCTAAAAAACAATCACTTTTGAAAGTCAGTTTCCGCCTAACGCTACATGTGAGCTCTGTCTGATGGCGTTCTAAGGTCGCTAATAACTTCGGAACGAGAAGAGATACAATGTTCTGGTTTGAAGCAGCGTAACAGTCGTGTCACAATCTATAAGTACACACCTAAAAAACAATCACTTTTGAAAGTCAGTTTCCGCCTAACGCTACATGTGAGCTCTGTCTGATGGCGTTCTAAGGTCGCTAATAACTTCGGAACGAGAAGAGATACAATGTTCTGGTTTGAAGCAGCGTAACAGTCGTGTCACAATCTATAAGTACACACCTAAAAAACAATCACTTTTGAAAGTCAGTTTCCGCCTAACGCTACATGTGAGCTCTGTCTGATGGCGTTCTAAGGTCGCTAATAACTTCGGAACGAGAAGAGATACAATGTTCTGGTTTGAAGCAGCGTAACAGTCGTGTCACAATCTATAAGTACACACCTAAAAAACAATCACTTTTGAAAGTCAGTTTCCGCCTAACGCTACATGTGAGCTCTGTCTGATGGCGTTCTAAGGTCGCTAATAACTTCGGAACGAGAAGAGATACAATGTTCTGGTTTGAAGCAGCGTAACAGTCGTGTCACAATCTATAAGTACACACCTAAAAAACAATCACTTTTGAAAGTCAGTTTCCGCCTAACGCTACATGTGAGCTCTGTCTGATGGCGTTCTAAGGTCGCTAATAACTTCGGAACGAGAAGAGATACAATGTTCTGGTTTGAAGCAGCGTAACAGTCGTGTCACAATCTATAAGTACACACCTAAAAAACAATCACTTTTGAAAGTCAGTTTCCGCCTAACGCTACATGTGGGCTCTGTCTGATGGCGTTCTAAGGTCGCTAATAACTCAGAACGAGAAAGAGATACAATGTTCTGGTTTGAAGCAGCGTAACAGTCGTGTCACAATCTATAAGTACACACCTAAAAAACAATCACTTTTGAAAGTCAGTTTCCGCCTAACGCTACATGTGAGCTCTGTCTGATGGCGTTCTAAGGTCGCTAATAACTTCGGAACGAGAAGAGATACAATGTTCTGGTTTGAAGCAGCGTAACAGTCGTGTCACAATCTATAAGTACACACCTAAAAAACAATCACTTTTGAAAGTCAGTTTCCGCCTAACGCTACATGTGAGCTCTGTCTGATGGCGTTCTAAGGTCGCTAATAACTTCGGAACGAGAAGAGATACAATGTTCTGGTTTGAAGCAGCGTAACAGTCGTGTCACAATCTATAAGTACACACCTAAAAAACAATCACTTTTGAAAGTCAGTTTCCGCCTAACGCTACATGTGAGCTCTGTCTGATGGCGTTCTAAGGTCGCTAATAACTTCGGAACGAGAAGAGATACAATGTTCTGGTTTGAAGCAGCGTAACAGTCGTGTCACAATCTATAAGTACACACCTAAAAAACAATCACTTTTGAAAGTCAGTTTCCGCCTAACGCTACATGTGAGCTCTGTCTGATGGCGTTCTAAGGTCGCTAATAACTTCGGAACGACAAGAGATACAATGTTCTGGTTTGAAGCAGCGTAACAGTCGTGTCACAGTCTATAAGTACACACCAAAAAACAATCACTTTTGAAAGTCAGTTTCCGACTAACGCTACATGTGAGCTCTGCCTGATGGCGTTCTAAGGTCGCTAATAACTTCGGAACGAGAAGAGATACAATGTTCTTCTGGTTTGAAGCAGCGTAACAGTCGTGTCACAATCTATTCGTACCACCTAAAAAACAATCACTTTTGAAAGTCAGTTTCCGCCTAACGCTACATGTGAGCTCTGTCTGATGGCGTTCTAAGGTCGCTAATAACTAGGAACGAGAAGAGATACAATGTTCTGGTTTGAAGCAGCGTAACAGTCGTGTCACAATCTATAAGTACACACCTAAAAAACAATCACTTTTGAAAGTCAGTTTCCGCCTAACGCTACATGTGAGCTCTGTCTGATGGCGTTCTAAGGTCGCTAATAACTTCGGAACGAGAAGAGATACAATGTTCTGGTTTGAAGCAGCGTAACAGTCGTGTCACAATCTATAAGTACACACCAAAAAACAATCACTTTTGAAAGTCAGTTTCCGCCTAACGCTACATGTGAGCTCTGCCTGATGGCGTTCTAAGGTCGCTAATAACTTCGGAACGAGAAGAGATACAATGTTCTGGTTTGAAGCAGCGTAACAGTCGTGTCACAATCTATAAGTACACACCTAAAAAACAATCACTTTTGAAAGTCAGTTTCCGCCTAACGCTACATGTGAGCTCTGTCTGATGGCGTTCTAAGGTCGCTAATAACTTCGGAACGAGAAGAGATACAATGTTCTGGTTTGAAGCAGCGTAACAGTCGTGTCACAATCTATAAGTACACACCTAAAAAACAATCACTTTTGAAAGTCAGTTTCCGCCTAACGCTACATGTGAGCTCTGTCTGATGGCGTTCTAAGGTCGCTAATAACTTCGGAACGAGAGGAGATACAATGTTCTGGTTTGAAGCAGCGTAACAGTCGTGTCACAATCTATAAGTACACACCTAAAAAAACAATCACTTTTGAAAGTCAGTTTCCGACTAACGCTACATGTGGGCTCTGTCTGATGGCGTTCTAAGGTCGCTAATAACTTCGGAACGAGAAGAGATACAATGTTCTGGTTTGAAGCAGCGTAACAGTCGTGTCACAATCTATAAGCACACACCTAAAAAACAATCACTTTTGAAAGTCAGTTTCCGCCTAACGCTACATGTGAGCTCTGTCTGATGGCGTTCTAAGGTCGCTAATAACTTCGGAACGAGAAGAGATACAATGTTCTGGTTTGAAGCAGCGTAACAGTCGTGTCACAATCTATAAGTACACACCTAAAAAACAATCACTTTTGAAAGTCAGTTTCCGCCTAACGCTACATGTGAGCTCTGTCTGATGGCGTTCTAAGGTCGCTAATAACTTCGGAACGAGAAGAGATACAATGTTCTGGTTTGAAGCAGCGTAACAGTCGTGTCACAATCTATAAGTACACACCTAAAAAACAATCACTTTTGAAAGTCAGTTTCCGCCTAACGCTACATGTGAGCTCTGTCTGATGGCGTTCTAAGGTCGCTAATAACTTCGGAACGAGAAGAGATACAATGTTCTGGTTTGAAGCAGCGTAACAGTCGTGTCACAATCTATAAGTACACACCTAAAAAACAATCACTTTTGAAAGTCAGTTTCCGCCTAACGCTACATGTGAGCTCTGTCTGATGGCGTTCTAAGGTCGCTAATAACTTCGGAACGAGAAGAGATACAATGTTCTGGTTTGAAGCAGCGTAACAGTCGTGTCACAATCTATAAGTACACACCTAAAAAACAATCACTTTTGAAAGTCAGTTTCCGCCTAACGCTACATGTGAGCTCTGTCTGATGGCGTTCTAAGGTCGCTAATAACTTCGGAACGAGAAGAGATACAATGTTCTGGTTTGAAGCAGCGTAACAGTCGTGTCACAATCTATAAGCACACACCTAAAAAACAATCACTTTTGAAAGTCAGTTTCCGCCTAACGCTACATGTGAGCTCTGTCTGATGGCGTTCTAAGGTCGCTAATAACTTCGGAACGAGAAGAGATACAATGTTCTGGTTTGAAGCAGCGTAACAGTCGTGTCACAATCTATAAGTACACACCTAAAAAACAATCACTTTTGAAAGTCAGTTTCCGCCTAACGCTACATGTGAGCTCTGTCTGATGGCGTGGTAGCTAATAACTGGGAACAAGAGAAGAGATACAATGTTCTGGTTTGAAGCAGCGTAACAGTCGTGTCACAATCTATAAGTACACACCTAAAAAACAATCACTTTTGAAAGTCGGTTTCCGCCTAACGCTACATGTGAGCTCTGTCTGATGGCGTTCTAAGGTCGCTAATAACTTCGGAACGAGAAGAGATACAATGTTCTGGTTTGAAGCAGCGTAACAGTCGTGTCACAATCTATAAGCACACACCTAAAAAACAATCACTTTTGAAAGTCAGTTTCCGCCTAACGCTACATGTGAGCTCTGTCTGATGGCGCTCTAAGGTCGCTAATAACTTCGGAACGAGAAGAGATACAATGTTCTGGTTTGAAGCAGCGTAACAGTCGTGTCACAATCTATAAGTACACACCTAAAAAACAATCACTTTTGAAAGTCAGTTTCCGCCTAACGCTACATGTGAGCTCTGTCTGATGGCGTTCTAAGGTCGCTAATAACTTCGGAACGAGAGAGATACAATGTTCTGGTTTGAAGCAGCGTAACAGTCGTGTCACAATCTATAAGTACACACCTAAAAAACAATCACTTTTGAAAGTCAGTTTCCGCCTAACGCTACATGTGAGCTCTGTCTGATGGCGTTCTAAGGTCGCTAATAACTTCGGAACGAGAAGAGATACAATGTTCTGGTTTGAAGCAGCGTAACAGTCGTGTCACAATCTATAAGCACACACCTAAAGAACAATCACTTTTGAAAGTCAGTTTCCGCCTAACGCTACATGTGAGCTCTGTCTGATGGCGTTCTAAGTCTGCAGAACTTCGGAACGAGAAGAGATACAATGTTCTGGTTTGAAGCAGCGTAACAGTCGTGTCACAATCTCTAAGTACACACCTAAAAAACAATCACTTTTGAAAGTCAGTTTCCGCCTAACGCTACATGTGAGCTCTGTCTGATGGCGTTCTCAGGTCGCTTATAACTTCGG
>JAVIWB010004945.1:0-111954 GCA_031893035.1 Dermolepida albohirtum | reverse complement strand
GTTCGATGCAAATAACTTGTTATTAAATGAGTCTAAAACGGTCTGCATGATATTTAGAACAATCAGTAGTACTCGTGTATCATCAAAATTGGAGCTTAACAACACTGCTAACTCTACCAAATTTCTCGGTGTACATATTGATCAAAATTTAAGCCGGCGCAGTCACATTGAATTCTTGGCTAAACAACTAAATACTTTTTATTATGGCATTGGAAACTTAACACCTGTTTTAGATTCCGCTAGTCTAATGAGCATTTATTATGCCTTTTTTATGCCAGGTTGAAGTATGGCATTGTGCTGTTGGGCCGTAGCAGCGACATAAACAGGATATTTATAGCACAAAAACGAATGACTAGATTGATTCTTGGCCTTTTAATCAAAGTTGTCGAACTATATTAAGGAAAAATAATATCCTGACTGTGCATGGTGTTTATATCTATGAACGTGGAATGTTTCTCATAAAAAACAAACAATATTTTAAAAATAAAAAAAATGAAATACATTTTTTACTCTAAAATAGAGTACATTGATAGATCACCCTCGCCTCAAATCACCCTCATACTCGTATACAACTCCACAGCGACGTTGATACTTCAACATTCAGATATTTTATAATATATTCCACATCAATTAATTTGAAGGAAAAAGACGAACCGACGTGTTGTAACATAAACATCCAATAACGAAAATTACACAAATCGACCGTTCCAGATTGATGACTTGCGAAGATGTTAAATCACGTTAAGTGGCCACGGGATGTCGACGGCATGTTTTCCACGTATATTTACCCGTACATTTTCAAGGATTCATTTGCGAAATCGCGTCAAAGGAAAAAATATTTGCGAAAGCGGCCCGCGCAAGATTATTTTTCTTTTTCCCGTTTGATAAAATATACGGCGTGATTTTGATCATTTCGACGTCGATTTATTTTTGTAATTCTCGGATGTCTTCGTGAGCGTGGAATTTCGAACGTGTCCGTAAAATATTAAAACTGACAGGATATTCCATTCAGTTCAAGGTGAGTAAAAAAAAAAGCTTTAAGTAAATTCACAGACCTCCGGAAAACGGCTCCGATGAAAGACGCGTTCAAAACTTTAATATTCGAAAAACTAAAATTAATATCCGTGTGTAAATGTTGTGTATATCGCAGTGAATAAGGTTTAATTGATATACGCTGAATGACGTGCATCAGAAACCCTTCTACAACTGCCTATATACGGTGGTCAGAAATATACGGATAATCGACGGGTAGGACGATTCTATGATTAATTCTGAGTCGACAATTCTAATATAGGAATGTTGTTTTGTGATTAATTAAACCACACGAGACTATCAATGTTGAAGATGAAAAATACATATATCGAATTTTTTAAAATTTTCAATGGAAAACCATATTTCTTACTCTCAGATAAAATTATGCAACACTACGTTGATGTAGTTAATCGTTTTATGCCAATATTTTGCCTTTTTAACAGTTCTTTATTTACTTTTTCACGTTAAAGTACATAAGGACACCTTGGCCTAGAATAATGTATTTAATTTTATTTACGTTTAATATACATATATTAAACGTGACTCTTACAAATTGGACAGTCTCCAAATAAATACGATTTAAACAATTAAGAAGTAAGACTACAACTGTATATTGGGAATCAAAATAAATTAATGCCTTGTAATGGGTGTTTTTTAAACTGCATGAGAACTATCGATATCGATAACTATGGTTTGACAACTGATAATGTCAAATTGTGTTGACATTTCTGTTCACTAAGATTTGGCAAGTCATCATGAATCGTTTAACGCCGGAAAAACGCTTCCAAATTGTGAAAATTTACTTTGAAAAAAATAAATCTGTTCGCGAAGTTCATAGAGCACTTCGTCCATTTTACGGTCAACATAATCGGTCTAGTGAGCAAGCAATTCGTGCAGTTATTGACCGTTTTCGCACTAATTTTACTCTTCTCGATTCAAAACCATCAACAAGACAAAGAAATGTGCGTACCGAAGAGAATATTGCTGCTGTAGCGCGAAGTATTGAAGAAGACGCGGAAATGTCGGTTCGTCGTCGTTCTCAACTTTTTGGCGTTTGTCCTTCGACTACGTAGAAAATTTTACGTCAGGATCATGGCTTATATGTCTATAAAATACAGTTCGTGCAAGTATTGAAGCCAAACGACTATCGTTTGCATCGCATTTCTGCTGATTGTGCTCATTTGAAACTGGCCGAAGATGAGCATTTTTATCAGTTCATAGAGCACTTCGTGTTGTGTGTGTTTATTAACAAAGAATTGTGTTTAGTGATGAAGCTCATTTCTGGTTAAATGGTTACGTCAGTAAGCTGTTTGGTGCGGTTTACACGCTGGCGGCGTCATCGGCCCTTATTCCGCCATTCACCGTAACGGCATCTCCTTCCTCATTTCGAAAAACATAAGGACCGATGATGCCGCCAGCGTGTAAACCGCACCAAACAGTTAATTTTAATGGATATAATGGTGATACGTTAACGGCTTGAGGATTGTCTTTGCTCCAAATACGGCAATTTTGCTTATTGACGTAGCCATTTAACCAGAAATGAGATTCATCACTAAACACAATTCTTTGATAAAATGCTCATCTTCGGCCAGTTTCAAATAAGCCCAATCAGCAAAAATGCGACGCAAATGATGGTTGTTTGGCTTCAATTCTTGCACGAGCTGTATTTTATAGTCACGTAAGCCAAGTAAACGTAAAATTTTCCACGTAGTTGTGGCGTAGGCGTCTTCTTCAATTCTTCGCGCTACAGCAGCAATATTCTCTTCGGTACGCACATTTCTTTGTCTTGTTAATGGTTTTGAATCGAGAAGAGTAAAATTAGTGCGAAAACAATCAATAACTGTACGAATTGCTTGCTCACTAGGCCGATTATGTTAACTGTAGAATGGACGAAGTGCTCTATGAACTTCGCGAACAGATTTTTTTTTTAATATATGTATACTGTGGCGTTGTCTAACGCATAACCTCCAATCATTTCAATTATTTCAATCTTCCTCATGCAGTCATTTTGTTGTCATTGTTCTTCTTACGCTTTCATTCTATATTTTCTTGGGGTTTCCCCTCATTTTATTCAATTGCTTTTCCTCAGTGCCTGACTTCTTTATACCAATTTGTTCCGCTATTGTTTTATTTCAGATTCGTTTTCGTTTTGAGGTTACCGCCGATGGTGTCAATAAGGCCATTTCTGTAGCTTCGGAAATATTAAGATAACCAATCAGTGAAATCAAAAATATTGATTCCCACATATTATCATCAAGAAATAATTAACCAAGCACATGATGTTTGAGTAATCACTCGCGATTATCGAAATGAATTGTTCGTCATTAAAAAACTTGATTTTTCCCAAAACTTTTATTACAGTTCAACATATAACAGACAGCAATTATCCATTCTGTATTGAATTTATTATTGTTTCAGTATCTTCGTACAAAATTACATTTTATTTCACTAATCAAAAGTTCAAGCCAGCTTTAATGTTATTCGAACACGCACGTGTAATTAATATATAAAATTCAAGCGGCGATTTGCTTTATCAATTAAACTTGTATAATCCGAGCTGCGTTGATGACATGTAAAATTATTTATGTCAGCGGACTTTCATAACAAAAAATTATAGTTTTATATGTGCACTTCTTTTGTTAATATTAACATTTGCGATTCGTGAAAGTCCAAAGTCATAATAAATAGTAGAGCCTATGAAGGTTTAAATTGGTCGACTCAATAACGGAAAATGTCAAGAAACAGAAACATGGTTTCGCACCTACAAAATTTGAATAAATTTAACATTAATTTATATTTAGAACTAATGTTAAAATACAAAATAAAATACACAGTCTGTCGCAGAGCAAACCGAACTCTTTTAAAATAAAAACAAAAGTTTACTATTTTGGCAAAATTCATTTATTTTATTCAAAGTAGTCGCCTTCGGCTTCAATACAACGTTTTGTACGGTAAATTAACATGTCGAATGAATTTTTAAGTTCATCTGCAGCGATGTCCTTCAAGATCTCTGTCAACGGCAAATGTAGTTTGGAAAATAGATGGAAATCGCAAGGGGCCAAATCCGGTAAAGGGTTGATGGTTAAAATGCCATTTGAAGTTATAAAATCACTGATAAATGTCACGCGATGAGATGGTGCATTACGAGGGAGCGTTTTTATATTCGCGGAATGAGCGGG
Organism: Dermolepida albohirtum; assembly: GCA_031893035.1. Lineage (NCBI taxonomy): Eukaryota > Metazoa > Arthropoda > Insecta > Coleoptera > Scarabaeidae > Dermolepida > Dermolepida albohirtum. Next base: position 107,743 of record JAVIWB010004945.1, on the reverse strand, counting down.
TTGTAGAGGGGTGAGTAGGCGCATTGGGGGCGTGGCCTGTGCAGCGACTCATGATTAGTATAAATACGAAGTTTCATTGTTATTAGACAGTTAGTCTTTGAGCTATCGTCAACCAAGTAACATAATCAGGAGTGAAAAGTGAAATATGGAAAAAATCGTTCCTTACCAGGCAAGGAAAATCAGTGGCGACCATAATGAATGAGATGTCATTGGTTTACGGCGACTCTTGTCCAGGAAAAACCATGGTGTACAAGTGGCATAGTTTATTTAAACAAGGAAGGGAATCCCTTGAAGACGACCCGAGGGCGGGCAGGAGCATTGAGGTGACCACGCCAGCACTTATCCAAAAAGTTGAACAAATTGTACTCGAAGATGCTCGACTAAAGAAGAAACAACTCGCAGAAATGGTTGGAGTATCCAATACAACAATTTTTAAAATTCTACACGATCATCTCGGCATGTCTAAGGTCAGCGCAAGATGGGTGCCGAGAATGCTCACGCCGCCGCAAAAACAACAGCGCGTAGAGTGTTCGCGTGCATTTTTGGACCTCTGTAATGAAGACAAGGATGGTGTATTGAGTGGAATTGTTACTGGAGACAAACTTGGGTTCATCATTATGAACCTGAGTCCAAACAAGACTCCATGCAGTGGCATAAAAAGGGCACAGCACCTCCCAAGAAATTTAAAGTGTCACAATCAGCTGGGAAACTCATGGCAACGGTATTTTGGGACTCGGAAGGAATATTGTTGATTGATTATAAAGATAAAGGTGTTTCTATAACCGGAGAATATTACGCTTCAATATTAGAGCGACTAAAAGAAGCCATTAAAGAGAAAAGACGGGGAAAATTGACAAAAGGTGTTCTGCTTTTGCACGACAACGCGCCCGTCCACAAGAGCCGCGTTGCGTTAGCTGCCCTGCATAAGGTGGGCTTCGAAATTGTGAATCACCCTACAGCCCAGACCTGGCCCCGAATTATTACCTGTTTCCGAAAATGAAAAAAGAGCTGCGGGGTAAAAAATTTACTGCCGATGATGAAGTCAAGGAGGCAGTTTCGGCGTATTTTGCAGATAAAGAGAAATCATTTTTTTATGAGGGTATAAATAAATTAATTGAAAGATGTGAAAAATGTATCCGTCTTGCAGGTGAATATATTGAAAAAGAAAAATAATTTGGTTTTTTTTATTTCCACCCCTTGTCCCCATTGTGTGCCCATTCCGCGAATATAAAAACGCTCCCTCGTATCATGCAACAAACCGTTTTCACGGTATTGAGGGGGAACATGACCAATAGGCCCCAAAAGACGCTTCATAACACCAAGATAATATACAGTATTGACTGTTTGACTAGTTGGTCTTTGTGCACCATGACTTTCGATTTATAAAAACAAATGAACATTGTCTTCACTTTTGACTTCTTCAAATAGATTTTTTTCAGTCTTTCTTCGCTTGGATGCTTCCATTCAGAGTTTTGATGCTTGGTCTCTGGATCATATTGAAAACACCACGTCTCATCGCCAGTTACAATAGAATACCTGAAGTTTTCGTTCTTGTACAGACTTGATTAAAAGTCTGTACAATTTTGAATTCAATTAGCTTGTGTGGTACAAACCTTGCACAAATCTTTCTCCGTCCCAAATGCTGTGTCAAAATGCGATGAATTGAATCTTTGGAAATATTTGATTCCATTCCCACGTATCGCAATTAGAATTTCGGCTCATTTTTGTTAAATTAAAATACAAGTTCGATGTTGCTTTCCGTAACTAAAGATTTTTTTGCACCAGGATGTTCGTTGTCATTATGTCCGTACGATCGTCTTTAAAACTTTTATACCACTCATACACACTCGCACGTGATAAACACGCATCACCATACACTTATTTCATCAAATTACACGTTTCAGTAAACGATTTACTGAGTTTAAAACAGAACTTATTTGCTCTTTGTTCAAATTTCATTTTGACCAATGCCAAATACACAATGTTACTTTATGCGCAATTTCTTTGCTTCTAGTGATGCAAATGTTATGATATTTTGATATGACATCGGTAAAAGATCTGCCGTGCCGACGCATATTTTTTAAATAGATAGTGCCACTAAGAATTACTATTTTAAAAAGGTTTTCTCTATGACAAGCTGTGTAGAGCGAAAGTTTGTTTTCCTCTGATCTGTTGAGAATATTTCTATAATTAGATGAAAAATGACCTATTGTTACGGATTAATCAATTAAGGTTAACCCCTTTACATAATAATTTCCGTATTTTGCATACGTATTTCGACAACTAAATTGTCGTCATCAGCAAATTAAGTCTGTTTGATTTTCGACGGTGTGAGTGTAGTACAGACTTTGTCTTCGTGCGAATTTTCCCTTGCTTCCAGGTGCGACACTGTGATTAATTATCTGCTGATGATGACAATTTAGTTGTCGAAATACGTGTACAGAATACGAACAGTGATGTGGTAAGGAGTGTTTACCTTTTTTTTGATCCATATCTTGTATATTTAAATATCTTTTTTTGCAAAAACTTTCAATTATTTATGCCGTATTTAATCGATTTTTTCCACAATCTTTTATTTTATCATTCCATCTGGTACATGTACAATTGTTTCTGTTGTGGAGTATTTATGAAATTTCTTTTTTTCAGATTATGGGAGCCGTCGGTGCCTACTTCTTAGCAGTAACTATATTAAACGCCAAGAGACGAGGAACTTTTACATAAAACCAGTGAAAGAGAAAGTGTTTGCAAATCATTAAAGTGACGAAGCTACGTCCATGACTGTCAAAAATATACGTGTAGAAGAACTAGTGACATACTATTATATTTTTTTAATGTACGAGACTAATTTTATGTACTTTCGTTATATAGACAAGTTCTGTTATATATGTACATTCTATAATATTTATACATACAAGTAATGCTTGAAATAAAAACCCTTTTTAATAGAAAATTATGTCTTGTATCGTTGTATGTATGATTTTTTACTGTATTTACTATTTTTTTACATTGCTGCGAGAGTGCATTGATATCTATTAGCCTTGACCGGTTCCTTGCATAAACAAGTTATTCTGACACCTTGGCAACCAGTAGCAAGTTATTAGAAATGCCACTGTGTGATTTCGCTTCAAAAAGTCAAAACATAGCTCTGAAATACAAAAAAAATTCTACTGAAATTCTGAAAATTAATAAGTTTGACAAAAGTTTTAAAGTCACAGATGATAAAAGCTCGAACGATGAATTTGATCACCACTAGTGTTATTTTATTATGTGAGATGCCTCCTATTACTTATCCATGTACATGTATTACAATGTACAATATATCTTTTTTTATAAACACACGCAATACGAGGGTAGTTTGACAAGTAGTGAGAATGGAAAAGAAAAACGAATTTTTTGAAAGCAAAATAATTTTTATTTTTCAATATATTCTCCTAAAAGAGCAATACATTTATTCCAACGGTGCTCCAATGCGTTTATGCCATCTTTAAAAACACAAAAAAAAATGCAAAAGACTCATTTACGAAGATGATAAGCTCGTCGTTAGACGAAAACTTCTTTCCACCTAGTGCCGTTTTCAATTTTGGAAAAAAGTGGAAGTCGGAAGGGGCTAGATCCGGCGAATAAGACGCATGCGGTACTAATTGGAAATGCAACTCGTGGATTTTGGATATCGCAACTGTGCTGGTGTGCGAGGGAGCGTTGTCTTGGTGAAACAGAATCTTTTTCTTTGCCATTCCTGGCCGTTTAACACGAATCTCAACATTTGATTTTTGTAGAAGTTCTGCATAATATTGTCTGTTTATTGTGGCACCTTTCTGAAGGTAATCAATGAGCAAAATTCCTTTTGAATCCCAAAAAATTGATGCCATCACCTTGTTTGCCGACAAAGTGGTTTTTGCTTTCTTTGGAGGTGCAAAACCACGTTCTAACCATTGTTTCGACTGTTGTTTAGTTTCGGGTGTACTGTAGTGTATTCAAGTTTCATCGAAAGTAACAAATCGCCTACAAAAATCAACCGGATTCCGCTTGTAAAGGTCCAAACACTCATTGGAAATGAGCAAACGAGTGAACTTTTGATCAGTCGTGAGCAATCGCGGCACCCATCTTACCGAAAGCTTGGAAAGGCCCAATTCTTTCGTTATAATGTGGTGTACGCGTTCTGTTGAAATGTTTACCATGTCTGCTGTCTCTCTCACTTTGAGTCGTCGATCTTGCGTAATAATATGGATTTTTATAATCATTTCCTTAGAAGTTACGATTTTGGGTGCTCCAGAGCGCGCTTCATCAACACAGCTTGTTCTACCACGTTTAAATTCATTTACCCCTATTTATTGTGGCGGATGATGGAGCAGATTCAGCTAATGTTTCCCGTAACTCATCTTTTATTTCGGTAGCTTTCATACCCTTAATTATGAAGTATTTAATCACCGCACGATACTCTCCATTTTAACAAAACAACGTGTTGCTTCTTTCAGCTATCAAAAATAAACTAATCAACCGATTTATCTAAATATCGGAATGTAAACATATAAATACACAACCTAAATTACAGTGCATTTATTTTACCAATTAGTGCACCACCTATGCGTCATTCTCACTACTTATCAAACTATCCTCGTATCTCCGCCTGTAACGTAAAAACTTCTTTGTAATATACTACATTTATTGCCACATTTCAAATTAATCATTTTTTATTAATATATTCTTATCAGATTTAGTGATTGTTGGTAAATTACGGTATAAAACTTTAGAAAGTACGTGGAAAGAATTATGGCCAGGAATTCATGGGTTTGGCTCCACTACGCTCCACTACAGTATTTGCAGCGACTACACTAACAACAATGAAAGATTTTATAATTTGCCTATTACCTCGAATATTCTTATGTATTGGGTCTGGGAAAAAGTTCGTGGCGTTTTTTCAGTAAAATTCAACTGGTCCCCGCATGGCGCGTGGACGAATTCATTTAAACCGAATATGCTCCATTATTATCGACAATGTTTCGCCATTTTTTTGGTAGATCCATGATCCCATCGGTGAAAAACTTCTGTGGTTTCTGGTCGAAAAACTGAATCAAGTAGTTTTCACAGGCTTCTTTTGAAACCAACTTAATTCCATTGAGAGAGTTCTGCAGAGATCGAAACAGATGATAGTCAGAGGGTGCTATATCCGGACTGTAAGGTGGGTGCATCAAAACTTCCCAACCAAACTCTCTCAATTTTTGACGGGTCATCAAAGAAGTGTGTGGTCGGGCGTTGTCATGATGGAAGACAACACCTTTCCTATTAATCAATTCGGGCCGTTTTGTTTCAATCGCCTGGCGTAATATCTCTAGTTGTGCACAGTAGAGTTGAGAATCAATCGTCTGACCAGTTGGAAGTAGCTCGTAGTGGACGATTCCCCTCCAGTCCCACCATACACACAGCATCACTTTTTTTGGCGTCAATGTTGGCTTAGCGAACGCTTGTGACGGCTCACCATCCTTTATCCACGATCTTTTACGCTTCCGATTATCGTACGTAATCCATTTTTCATCTCCGGTTATTAAACGTTTCAGAAACGGCTCGATTTCATTCCGTTTCAGCAGCGCATCGCAGATGTTAATTCGGTCCATCATGTTTTTCACGCTCAACTCATGAGGAACCCATACGTCAAGCTTTTTTTTGTAACCAGCTTTGTGTAAATGGTTCAAAACAGTTTTGTGGTCAATGCCTAGCTCCATGCCAATATCGACACTGCTGATATGCTTATCTTGTTGGACTTTTTCAAGAATTTCATCAGATTTTTCAGTGATTGGACGACCGGAGCGTGACTCATCTTTCACATTGAAATTTCCAGAAGGAAAGCGAGCGAACCATTTCCGCGCAACAGATTTCGATAAAGTACCTTCACCGTACACAGCACAAATTTTATCACAAGCCTGCGCAGCGTTCTTCCCCTTATCATAATAATATTGCAGAATATAGCGAAATTTCTCATTATTCTTCTCCATTTTCAAGTGCGAATAACTTTCCAACCACTGCACCGATTACAATGTTTCTACGCTCAAACTAACGTTCGGAAGGTCATCTAAAAAACGAGCCGTCGGTGGTGTCGCTGTGACTTGTTGTTCTTTAGTTATCGGCAACCAATGCCATCTATCGGGAAAAACGCCACGAACTTTTTCCCAGACCCAATATTTGTAAATAATTTGTAAATCTGCAAATACTTAAGCATCTTCAACTTTTTTGACTTTATGTAATTGTTGTGTCTTCTTCCGGATTCAATTGTAAAATGAAACTTTATTTACTGAAATTGTTTAGATTAATAAAACGCTGTGTTTAACCAGGTTCCTCGGGAGATATGTCAGGACGTTGTCTGTGAAATTCTCGAATTTGTTTAGGAAATTTAAGAAACACAATTTGCGTTTAAGCAATTTAATCATTTACCTCTGGAACATTTAACACTTGGTCTGTTAATGCCTGAAAGTTGGTCAGTGTGTGTCATGAGAAAGACACATTTACACTGTAAAAGTTACTCATTTTGGCAGTAAATTTGAATATAATTTTTTTAAATATCCTATGTTGTATGCAGTGACTTATTAATTTTTTATACTATTGATATTATTGGTTTTCCTTTTCTCCGTTGAACCTTAAACATTTAATGTTACACAGTACGTTACTACCTTTTAATAATAAATAAATGCCATGCTTAAATTAACAATTAATTAGATTAAATAGACAATTAAAGGTAATCAATAATAGTAGTCTATGAATCAATTTATTCACAAAATAGGGTACATATGGTTGATTTGTCAAAATAGTTTTATTTTACAAATTTTACATTTAGAAATAAGTAATGATATAATGTCATATACCGTGCACTCATTTTACGTCGCTACGAAAATTGTACCACATAATATTCGGGTCTAGCTGCCGAATACCGATCAGAATGTAAAGTGGTGGGGCGCGAGTCATTTGAATCACGACTATAACTGACTACTGGTCGTACTAGCTGCAGCCCCACCACTATTTTGACTGTAGGCGACAGGAACAACTACTTAATCTGTAATCTGTAGTCAGTCGTTGTTGTGATTCGACTGACTCGCGCCCCAGCACTTTACATTCTGATCGGCATTCGGTATCTAGACCCGAATATAATATGATACGGTGTTTGTAGCATTTTAATATGAAAGCACGGTATAGATAAAGAAATTAAAGGGCTTTTTAGACACTAATTACTTACGTAAAGTGAACTAAATGAACATCTTTCGAAGTCTAAATGGTTTGCAAAACATGACTGTTATTACAGAGTGAGCAACAATGATTGACCTGATCTTTTACTACTTTACGCACGCCCCATATCAGCACTTACTTCCTTTTTTCTATCTGAAGTTAGCAATTTGGTAATTTCTAGTGAGTTTTCCTACTCTATGTTTATGTCATTAACCTTTCATTGACGTACAGTGTACAGAACTTGTTTTGTGATTAATATCCGTTATTTATACTTATATGCAAGCCTTCGTCAGTCGTTTTAAAGTCTTCCGTTCACATATAGGCAGCGAAAATGTCGTTTTCACTGGAATTTGTTGTTTACATAGTAGCTAGCATATTTTTATTATAATTATTAGAATTGCGTGAGACACTGTCTAATTTTATTTTTAGGAGGAAGTAAATATTGAGGTGATATGTATGGAAAGAAGTGTAGGATCAGGTCACTCATTGTTGCTCACACGTTATTAGTACAAACAGAAATAATAAACGGTTCAATCAGATTATCTACGATTCCATCAAGTGTGAACACTTTTGTTTCATCTTTAATTATATCCTCGATACAAATTTTGCAAGTAACATTGAACATTTTCTGTAGCTTTCAATAAACGTTTTTTCAGTTCTCTCAATATTAATGTATTGTTCTTTGATGCCACTTCATTTTCTATCCTTTCTCATATCAATTCTATTCATTATTTAGTTCACAATGATGAGATGGTAATCGAAATACAATTTTATTGTTTCATTTTGCGGTTTCATCAATCATATATAAATTGTATTCTTCTTTATTAATATTTTATTAAATTCAGAAGTTCATATCCTCTTTGAATTCAATCTGCTTCACTTGCAGTCGCTTCTGCATATCTAATTTTTAGACACTGTGTAATTTTTTCCAGTTTACTGCTATGCTATGATGCATTATACAGGATGTTTCAAAAAGAATATATGTACTTCGAATGCATATATTTATTAAACTTTAAGACATACGAATATGAAGCTTTACACACATATTTACGAACCTCTCAAGTTCAGATTGCGGATGTTCAATATGTCCTCCATCAGCGACACGAACAATATCACATCGATACTCAAATTCCTCCCATACTCGGGCAAGCATGTCCTTCGTCACTGATGTTATGGCAGTACGGATCCGGTTCTTCAACTCTTCCAGGTTTCGTGGGAGTGGTGGTACATAAACGTTGTCTTTAACGAAACCCCACAGGAAGAAGTCACAGAGTGGCAAATCTGGTGATCGTGGAGTCCAGCTGAGACATGCTAAGTCGCCAGCTCCTTGACGACCAATCCAGATATTCACGTACTTGGCGACTCCAGTGAGGCGGTGCCCCGTCTTGTTGAAAAATGAAGTTGTCTTCGTGCAGCCTCGGAAACAACCAGTTTTGTAACATAGCGAGATACTGCTGACCGTTAATCGTGTTTCCACCAAAGAAGAATGGTCTGTAAACAGATGATCGGGATATCGTACAAAACACATTGATTTTAGGCGAATCTCGTACATGTTCAATGTCTGCATGTGGGTTCTGTAGACCCCAAATTCGAACATTGTGTTTGCTTACCAGACTACTAACATGGAATGTCGCTTCATGACTGAACACGATGCGTTGTGCGAAAGTGTTATCATTGTCAATAGCATCATGAATCTCGTTAGAAAATGCCACACGTTTCCGTTTGTCAGCGAGACGCAGAGCTTGTAACAACTGTAACTTGTACGGCTTTATAACCAACCGGCGTCTCAAAACTCGCCAAATTGTTGTTGTAGGCAGTTGCAACTACCGACTGGCACGACGAGTTGATTTTGAAGGATTACGTTGGAAGGTAGTTTGAATTCGTGCAACATTTTCTTCATAAACACGAGGGTGGCCAGGACTCTTTCCTTCACATACACATCCTGTATCTACAAACTGTCGATACCATCTGCGAATGTTCCACCCATTCGGAGGATCAATTTGGTAGCTCAACCTGAAACGTTTTTGCACTGTAATCACGGAATTGCACTTTGCAAACTAGAGAACACAAAATGATTTCTGCTGCGGAGTAGCCATTTTAAACATATGATGGTTACCAAGAATAACAGAAGACAACTGACATCTAGTGGCTATTAAATAAACTAGACTATGCATTCGTTTCTTCAATAGCCGAGCCGAGGCGCAGCGATCGATAGTTTGGACAAAATAATACTTTGTAATACGTACAAATACCTGTTAGTTTCTGTTGCTCTGTTGCTTATTCAACCCTATTCACGTAGACTCTGATGCGCCGCCAAGAATTAGCAGCTCTATTTATTAATATACGCTTTCAGAATGCTGTATTTTGCTGTAGTTATTAGTACACATTTTGAAACAACAAAATAAAACAAAAACTATGATATCAATATTTTATTTGGAATCAATAATGTTATATATTTATAAAACCAACAAATATACTTTCATTTAAATATAATTTATGCTGAAATATGTTTTCGATGATAGAATTCTTTTTTTAATTTTAATTTTTACCTATCTAATCTACATATAGACTCAAACTTTAATCACATCATAAAATGTTTCGTATCATTATGATTAAGTTATACTTTTTTGTTGTAGTAAGACACCCAGAAATTGTAAAACGCGACATCTTACGGAAAGGAATGGCAATAATCGAAGAGAATTGTTATTAAACAAGAATACGGAGTGAATATTTGCAATATAAACAGTTCCCGACATATATAGAAGTGTCTGTTTGTTGAAATTAAATATTTGTTCTGTTTAGTTTTACGTCGTGTTTATTTAACGCAGACAGTAAAGGAGACGGGACGTTGGCAAATTAATTATCTAAAGTTAAATTCCCGCTCGTGTATACACACATGTCCGATGCTAATCATTAAAATTTCCAATTCCAAATAAACAGACGCATATAAATATGTCTCTGCACATGCATTTCAATAATTATAATTCGAATTTCGAAAGACCTTAAATAATATTTTGACATAATTCTGTTTTGCTAGAGTTAATTCTTTGGTATCGAACAGGATCTACATGTGTACAAAAATAAATAATATAGTTTATATATATAAATCGTAAATCGTAAAAAACGTGACCTTTGATTGATATTTTATAATTCAATGTTTGTACAAAGTGTAATAAAACGCTAAACTGGAAGACATAAAACCATAGTGCAAGATTCAACAAATATGTATTAAATAATAAACAAAATTAAATTTATATTACTTTGGTATTATACCAATATTACATTGCAATATCTACATAAAAAGATATACGAACACAAATATAGTCTAGCCAGTAACAAAATAAATGCAACAATCTTATCTAAACATGTTTTAGAGACAAATGATATCCTTGACTTTGACCACAGATCCTCGAAATAGAAAACAAATATAGTGTACGTATAATTAAGGAAATGGTATACATAAAGAGACATTAAAACACAATAAATGATAGAAGACACATTATCGGCTCGATGATATTTCTAACGACTTAATATCTTAAAAAATAATTTAAAAAATAAGTTGGCTGCATGTCCATGTACATACAAGCATCGAACAATGGGAATTTACAAATGCACATGCATATATACCCGAGAAGTGATAAACAGAAAAAGAAAATAACAGATTTTGCTTTTAGAAAGCATTAACTAAAAACATTAGTTGTTGTCTGCATTTCCTTGTACATACAAGCATCCAATAATGGGAATTTACAAATACTCATGCCTATATACCCGACAAGAGATAAAAGGGAAAAGAAAATAACAGATTTTGCTTTTAGGAAGCATTAACTAAAAACATTTGTTGTTGTCTGCATTTCCTTGTACATACAAGTATCCAATAATGGGAATTTACAAATGCACATGCGTATATACCCGACAAGAGATAAAAGGGAAAAGAAAATAACAGATTTTGCTTCTAGGAAGCATTAACTAAAACATTTGTTGTTGTCTGCATTTACTTGTACATACAAGCATCCAATGATGGGAATTTACAAATGCACATGCGTATATACCCGACAAAAGATAAAAGGGAAAAGAAAATAACAGATTTTGCTTTTAGGAAGCATTAACTAAAACATTTGTTGTTGTCTGCATTTACTTGTACATACAAGCATCCAATAATGGGAATTTACAAATGCACATGCGTATATACCCGACAAGAGATAAAAAGAAAAAGAAAATAACAGATTTTGCTTTTAGAAAGCATCAACTGAAAACATTTGTTGTTGTCTACATTTCCTTGTACATACAAGCATCCAATAATGGGAATTTACAAATACACATGCATATATACACGACAAGAGATAAAAAGGAAAAGAAAGTAACAGATTTTGCTTTTAGAAAGCATCAACTGAAAACATTTGTTGTTGTCTACATTTCCTTGTACATACAAGCATTCAACAATGGAAATTTACAAATACACATGCACATATACCCGACAAGAAAAAAAAAACGGAAAAGAAAATAACAGATTTTGCTTTTAGAAATCAATAACTGAAGACATTTAGAATGATTTTACTCTTTTGGCAAGTACACATGTAAAAAATTGCTAAATTAAAAATGCCTGTGTGATTGTAGATTTTACAATAATTAACAAATAAAGATATGCTTTACAAATGTGGCTAATCACAAATATATATTGTTCATAATTGGAAATATATAACTGTAAAAGGTATTTCAGTTTGAAGAAAATAAGTGGCTTGAAAATGAGGATGCCCACCCTCGAAACGTCGTGAATATAAATTAAATGTTTTATTATCCCAACAATAAAAAAATACTAATTTTTTTATAAAACTAATGGACATGAAAAGGGAATTCTTCATGCATATGTACAATCAATCTGGGAAAAGCATTCAACGCAACTACGTGAACTGAAATATGAGGTGTTTGATGGTGAAACAATCAAACTCGTTTAGTATATAAAGAAAGAAATACTAAATACAATGAGAATCAACGAAAATACATCAGAACTATTTGGAACAGACCAAGAGATTCGACAGGGTGGAATATTTAGCCCCTTACTTTTTATATCATTAATGAATGAAATAGCACACAAAACAAGGAAAAAATGTAAGAACATGGACTACAAAAACTTGAAAGAAGTATATACCGATTGAAAAGTAACGCTCTTGGGGATGTACTATAACGGTGTTGTAAGATGGAGGCAATAGAAGGTTTATAATTGGAAGAATAGCAAAAGTGTATTCATAATGGTTTTCTGGGCGATTGTGTTGCAAGCTACACCTTCGTCTAATACATTAGGTATAGCCACAATATATCGGAAAAAATAAGTCCTCTTTCTAACATACTAAAAGTTGTTTCAACTTGATGATATGTCCAAGCAATCTACCATTGGTACATGCACATTTCGTGTCGTTTGTTTCTCGGTTCGATCAGTTTTTAAACGATGGTCGTCTGGAATAAGTAATAATAATCGTCGGCAATTGTATATCAAGGTAAGTATTTCCTTTTTTATATTAAAAACGCTTTATTGAAGAAAAAGCATTTTGTAAATAATTAATTTTTTTAGAACTTTTTATCATTTTCAATTTGATTCAATTTAAATCTATTTAAAAATTAATATATTATGCGAATATGGTGCCGTGTATGGAAAAGATTTCGTCAACGAGTGTGCATGATAAAAGTAGTTTACTAGATTTCATTTGGAAGAAACATATCGAAGATACTTCCCGTTGTAGTTCAAAAGAATATTTTTTTACAAAGTGTAACAACAATATTAGCAGAAAAAAATTTCGTCAGGAAGACAATGAAGCCAATCCCAGCTCAACAGGTTCGACATTGAACAGTCCCTCTCAGAATAAACACCATCCACTTTGAACACAATTCGCGGTTCTATCGTATACATCTGTCCACCACTGGTGTAATAATAAAATAAAAATCAACGTCAACAAAAGTGCAGTTATCTCGTATACAAAGAAGGCGAATCCATTGGTATATTTTTATTGACTTGACCTTTTCAATATTCCAAGGCAATCACAAATCAAGGACTTGGGTGTTATATTCCATCAGCGTCTGCAATTTATTGATCACGTTGTATCTATTTGTAACTTCGCTTCATGCAGCCATAGTTTCACTATTCGATCTTGCCAAAAATTCGTAAATCCAGATACGTTGAAGACATGAGTGTCTTCAGCGTATCTGGATTAAAGGGTTGAATTAGGGTATCAAATAATTGACGCAATTCCAGTTTTGGACGTACCAGAGTAGAGACTTTGGTACGTCCAAAACTGAGACCAGAGTAGAGACTCTGGTACGTCCAAAACTGAGACTAGAGTAGAGATTCTGGTACGTCCAAAACTGAGACCAGAGTAGAGACTCTGGTACGTCCAAAACTGGAATATGCATCAATTATTTGGTGCCCCAATTAACTTTACCAGAATTTACTGATTGAGCAGGTGCAGAGAAGAGAAGGTTTTTGAAATATCTAACTTATACGTCTTCTAGTAACTATCCTGCCATCTGGTAATTATCAAGAATTGCTACAGAAGAATAACTTTGTCTCGGTAAGTGCTAATATTATGTTTAAGGTTGTTAGCAATGGCATCGCCGCTCCGAACTTACTCTCTGCTGTTGATATCAAGTTTCCAAAATACGAAATAATATTTAATGAAACCCATGGGCAAAGCTAGAACAAACGTTTTTGCAACAACGCCTATTACGCACGTGGTTAAAAATGCCAACAAAATTTATTTCAAACCTTTTTACACTTCTACTGCAATTGGCCAGCATTGAACTTAAATTATTGTTGAAAACACTTAATAATTTAAACATTTTTGTTGCAATTATTTGTACTTTGTTTTTTTTAATTCCAATTTTCAACTTTTCAAATTTACTTTCTATATATTATAATTTAATTTAACATTTTACTTTACTTTTGTATCGTTCTCTTAAAAGACTAATCTGTTGGACAATAAAGACAGTTATTATTATTATTATCATTATCATATTTGTTAAATCTTGCATATAAAAAGCAACACCTACATATGTAAAATAAACTTAAAATACAGAGAATAATAACTAAAACAAGTAACAATATAAAAATATTCAGAGGTAAACAAGTTGTAACAGAACGACTTGAAATTATTCACACCTTGCATACGTACATAGTCAGGACATACAAATGTATGTATGTACAATATTTAATTCATATTGTAGCAATTTGTGCTATATATTTTATTCATAATATGTTTATTTATATGTATATGAATATTATTATTTAAAAATTGCTTATACCGTAGGCATTTTGAAATATTAAAATTTAATAAGTACATAGCTAGATACTTAAATTTAAAACAAATGTTATGGCTCTGAAGCCATTCGGATTCTGGCAGATTCCCTGGATCTATGGTGTACTTCGGCCGTCCTGAGTGTAATTCCGAATATGTCTTCGTGATAACGATTTTCGTCCTGTAAAAAAAACTTGATATATTCTTTCGGAAAATAAAACTAAAAACAGGCTACATTAAATACAGTTTATACTATAAAATAGTTTAAAGTAAAGCACGTTGCAGCAAACCTTAATTTTTACATACGAAACTTACGAGATTTCAGAATAAATAGGGTGTGAATAGTTTATTTTTGCGCCCTGGGTTTGACGCTTTTTGTCGAGCCACAGGTTGTAAGATTATACAAATAAAAACACCTTCACTATATAAAGTTTATTTAATATAGAAATGTACGGAAATATTACAAAACAAAGTTGCTGAACAGTAGATCTTGCTCGTTTGGGATCTAACGAAGAACTCGCAGTTTGTCAGTTTAGAATTGATAATTATAGATACAAATACAAAATGTGACGGTATCTAGGAAAGAAGTAATGAAATCTATGTAAATGAAAGATTTTTTTTATGGATAATAAAACATTTTAAGACTTAAGGAACAAGTAACTAGAAGGTATTAGCACATTAATTACTTTTAGGAAAAATCCAACTTAATAATAAATGCGGAAATACGAACGCTTACTTGCATGTAGAAGATTACTTTTTGATAAAAATATATTAGGTTGGCAACTAAGTACTTTCGGTTTTTACTGATAGAGAGCGTTGCTTTATTTTTTGTATAACGTATGTTAGGGCTGTACTTTACCGTTTGTCGCGTGATACTAGTCACATTGACGTAACTTCAGAAGCAAGTAGTGCGTGATTTTTATTAAAGCTATTAGTTGTGGGTTGATTTTAAATGGAGTGCAGAAACGAACATTTTCGACATATTTTACTATTTTATTTCCGTACAGGAAAGAAAGCTGCTGCGGCTCACAAAAAGATATGTGAAGTTTATGGTGCTAATTGCTTAACAGAGCGCACGTGTCAGAATTGGTATAAAAAATTCCGTTCTGGAGATTTTTCCCTCAAAGATGAGCAACGTTCTGGTCGCTCGAAGGTGGTGATGACCAAATCAAAGTCATAATTGAAGAGGATCGTCATATATCTGTTTGAGAGGTTGCGGAGAGACTACATGTATCGCACACAACAATTGAAAAACATTTAAAATGTCTTGGGCTAGTTAAGAAGCTTGATATTTGGGTACCTCACGAATTGAAAGAAATTCATTTAACACAAAGAATCAACTTTTGCGATATGCACCTTAGACGAAATGAAACCGACCCTTTCTTAAAAAGAATTATCACTGGTGATGAAAATTGGGTCCTGTACAGTAACATAGTTCGAAAACGATCATGGAGCAAACACGATAAACCAGCTCAAACCACATCGAAAGCTGAATTTCATCCAAAAAAAGATCATGTTGTCAGTTTGGTGGGATTACAAAGGTGTTGTGTTTTTTTGAGCTGCTTCCAAGGAACCAAACGATCAATTCTGATGTTTACTGTCAACAATTAATAAAACTGGATGAAGCATTCAAAGAAAAACGGCCAGAATTGTCAAATCGGAAAGGTGTAGTTTTCCACCAATATAATGCAAGGCCTCACACATCTTTGGCAACTCGTGGGAAACTGTTGGAGCTTGGCTGGGAAGTGATGCCACATCTCCCATACAGCCCTGATCCTAGCACCATCTGATTACCATTTATTCCGAAGTTTGCAGAATTCTTTGAATGGTAAAACTTTCACAAATGACGATGACCTTCATTCGCACCTGGTTCAGTTTTTTGCTGATAAGGACCAGAAATTTTATGAGCGCGGAATCATGCAGCTGAAAGAAAGATGGCAAAAGGTCATTGAGCAAAATGGAAAATATATAATTGATTAAAAACTATTCTTTGTTTTAAAAAAAAGTGTTTTATTTTATACTACAAAACCGAAAGTACTTAGTTGCCAACCCAATATTATAATAAATATAATAACCTCCTAGACAACAGGTTTGGGCAAAATGTATTAATCAATTTATTTTTTTTATTAGGAAGAAGCATTTACTATCGTTGTTTTTTGTAATGAAAGAGGGAGTCTTGGAACTTTAAAGTAGTTTGGTTTTAAATTAGTCAGACCGCAGTACGCAGATAATGTGGAAAAAATGAAATTTCAGCTGAGCTCAGGAGATCAGTGATCAAGATAAGATTAAACCACTTTATGAGTAATGAAAGACATTTTTATATTAATAGTGATGTTAATACTAAAAGAAATCATTCAAATATTAATAAGACCCTGTTTACTACATGTGTTTCAGAGATTCAATCATCATCAGGTAAACTTGTGTTATTGACGAATGATTTCTTTGTAGGGTTGATCGTGTCTTTTCCACAAAGGAATCGTTCGTTAAGTTTACCTGATGATGAGTGAATCTCTGAAACATATGTAGTAAACAGGGTGTTATTAATATTTGAATGATTTCTATTAACTTTCGCCTATTTGGCAAATCGCCGCGATAGCAAGGGTTTCTCTGTACACGCTCTGGGAACTTTGTTGTCGACATGAGAAATAGACACCTTCTTGTTATGTCGTTCAAATGCATTCGTGTGTTGTACGAGAGGGCGAAGCAATGTTTTTTCATCAGTAATGTTAATAAACAAAATTGCAAAGATCCACGTGCATACAATTAACACTCACAGTATTTGTGTCCACATAAACACGGTGTTTTTTGACTGAAAACTGCTCTAAAATCGAAGACGAGATTGCACATTATCGTACAAAAGCAAGTCATCTATCTGTTAGCGCTATCCGCTGTTTCAAAACTTCGAGATCAAATACAGCATTGACTGTTTAATTAGATGGAAGGAATTTTTTGTGCGTCTTCGAAAATTTAGAGAAAAATCAACTTTTCCAAGTGATATCTGCTTCTGGGCTTCCGGGCAGGAACCGCGTCACTTGTATATTTGCCGACGTTTCGTACCCATTTGTATGGGACATCTTTAGGGCTTAACTACTGCACTGAAACTGGTGTAAGTCGATGGTGGACGGGTTTATATATGGGTCATGAGTCAATGGAGCGTTACGGTTGCGGTTAGGTAGTTTGGAGATGCAGGATTGCCAGGCGTTGTGTAGGGGGTAGCCATCATCGCGGTTAAGGTTATTGCGGTGCTTATAGATCTCTATAGTTTCACGAATTTTGCGACCATAGTAATGGTTAGTGCGGAATAGGATCTTGGTCGAATTGAATTGGATATGATGCCCGGTTTGCAGCCTATGCTCGGCAAGTGCTGAACCGGCTATGCGCAGCAACCTAGTACAACGCTCATGTTCAGAAACACGAATGCCGGCAGACCGCTTTGTTACACCAATATATACCATGCCGCACGAGCAAGGAATCCTGTACACACTAGGTGATTCTAAGAAACATGGTCTTTTACTTTTTCCAAGTGACTTTTTTCAGAGACCTTTATTTTGACATTTCCAATTCAGCATCTTGAAGCTTTGTTTCAGGTTCATACACAAAACATTGGGTTTAATCATTAATATTTGTACAATCAATTAAGGTTTGAGCTCTTAGGAACGGTTTCAATAAGGTTTTTGCGTATTTTAGTAGATTGATTTGTCAAAAACAAATTGCTGCTTCAAACTACGAAGACCAAAAGTGAAAATGTTTTGCACATTTGTTTTTGGTATTCATAATTAATTTACAATCATTTCGAGGGTGTTACGGGTTTTCTTTGAAAAAATTAAACTCATATTGGTTGTTAATTTTACTGGGTTTACTTCTTGAATGGCACGACTTTTTCTCGTCTTTGAATA
This sequence comes from Dermolepida albohirtum, assembly GCA_031893035.1. NCBI lineage: Eukaryota > Metazoa > Arthropoda > Insecta > Coleoptera > Scarabaeidae > Dermolepida > Dermolepida albohirtum. The sequence goes on along the minus strand of JAVIWB010004945.1, from coordinate 89,352 downwards.
CGTCGGTTAAATTCGCTTAAGCGTTTATCACAAAATATTTTTATAACTTTTGAGACGTTTTAGTAAAAATTCGATGAAAAATTCAATGTCAGCAAGTTAAGCAGCAGTGCCAGAGATGCCGCAGCAATCCGGAAACATAAACGAACTTATTGACAACGATCGTGAAAGTCTACAAGCCAGACTAATTAGCTTTTGTATTTAAATTTAAGAGTTCGTAAGAAATTTTATTGTTTAGTCAAATTAATGAAAGGTATTTATTCAAAGACATTCACTTACTCTCATGGACAGCATATATTTCTCCACATCTTCATCTGGCATATTACCATATTTCTTCATGATTGTCTTTAGTGTTTGATAAACGTGTTCAGCCATTGTGACATCTCCGCATACGTAGAAATGCGCCTTATTGACTACAATCATCTTATATAACTCATCTGCTTCTTTTAAGATAAGGGCTTGCACATAAGTCTAAAAGTATACGATATTATTGGATTATTCACTGAATTTTTTAATTTATAACCATCCTCTTACCTTCGGTACACCGTTCTCTCTCGATAATGCTAGGAAATTCCTATCTATAATTTTATCTTTCACCATCTGCTCCTTTTCGTCGTGGTAAAGGTCAAGTTCTTTTTGACGACAGCCGAAAAATAACCAACATTTACCTAATTTTGTCTTGGCGGCCGCTTGCGCTTTACGTTGTTGCCAAAATGATACGAAGGGAGCAATGCCGGTTCCTGGACCTACCAAGATGATGGGTATTGTTGGGTCGGTGGGTAAATAGAAGTTAGGTGCTCTGCGGATCAAAATGTTACTATAACTATTGATTAAGTTTATAAATAAAAAGTGTACCTCCTAACAAACAAACATACATCTTCGTCAACTGGTACGTCTTTCAAGTAATTGGAACAAACGCCGTAATGGACAGGACCATCGCCATCTGGAAAATACGAATACTTTTAAAAGACTTATTCATATTAAAGGGTACAAATTTAAATATTTAAGATATTTAGTAATCGATTAGTTCTTTGATTTTCTTAAAAGGAGTACTTATATGGATTTGACATACTGGAACTCTCCCAAAAATAAGAATACCACTTACCAGTTCAATTGCTTACGAAAAATAAAAAATAAGAATACCAATCTAAACGGACTTAAAAATCAAAAGAGCTAAGGCGAAATTTTAGCGAACTTTACTTGGTTTGAAATAAGTAAAGGAGTGAAACAAGGAAATTCGATATCTCTAGCAACCATGCATTTAATTTGCTTTTGCAAATAGTTATAAGAAGGATATTGGAAAGTTATAAGAAAGGCAAAAACTAAAAGAAAAATACGGTTATCGAGCAGGTACAAATAATAGCATATTCTGACGGTAAAACAAAAATAGGAAATGCAAGAGATCTAGTTAAAACTACAGTATGTCTGAATAGAAAAGCGCAAAGATTTGGGATGGAAATAAATGAAGGAAACATAAAATATTTGAGGTTAGGAAAAAAGAATGCGAAACATAAAACCGTCTGCATAAAGATACTCTTTTGGAGCAGTCACCTCTTCTATTTACAGTTACGACAGAGTTTTGGACCTATGTATATGCGTTAGACATTTTTAACTTGAAATTACTTCAGTAACATATCCTTAAGCTGTGGAAATAATGTCATGGAAGACTGTATATCGTAAGACTAAGATGTTATGAAATACGAGGGTGGTCTGAAAAGTTTCCGGCCTTAACGTGACGTGAAAATGGAAGCACTCATCAATAAAAGCTAGGGAATGTAGTTGTGTATCTATTGTCAGGTACTCACCAAAGTTTCAGCCATTTTGGACGCGCAGTCGTTATTTGACAGTCGTTTGAGTGAGTCGATGTGAGTGTCGAGTATCGAGCTGTCATTAAATATTTGTTTTCGGAAGGCAATACGCCTACGAAATCAAAGATGAGTCTGCACCATTATTTATCACAGTGAAATTTTGGGCAGTTGAATTTAAACGTGACCGTAAGAGCTTAGGAGACGATGAACGCTCGGGACGTCCAAAAACTACAACTACTGACGATAACATCGCTAAAGTTCACCAATTGGTGCTAGACGACCGTCGAATTAATGTGAGAGAGATCGCAAAGGCTATGAATATGTTCAAAGAACGTGTTTGTTACATGTTAAATCAAGATTTAGGCAAGAGAAAGCTGTTCCGCGCGTTGGGTGCTGCGTTTGCTACCGTTAGACGAAAAATGTGTTCGAATGAACATTTCCAACGCTCTGTTGGCGCAATAAATCCGAGTTTTGGCGTCGATTAATTACTGTAGATGAAACTTGGATACACCATTATAGGCACGAGACAAAAATACAGTCAAAACGGTGGACTGCAAGGGGGGACCGGCCCCAAAAAAATCAAAAACTGGTTTCGGCTTGGAAAGTGATGGCGACTGTTTTTTTGGGACAGTCATGGAATTATCTTAATCGATTATCTTCAAAAAGAAAAAAACTATTACAGAAGCATACATTACTTGACATACATTACTTGACAAGTTGAAGGCAGAAATTGTGGAAAAACGGCCACATTTGCAGAAAAAGAAAATCCTGTTTCACCAAGACAACGCGCCGTCTCACACCACGAATTACGGTTTGAACTCACCAGATTTAGCCCTTCATTTTGTTCCCTCATCTAAAAATTGCGCTCGAAGGACAGATATATTCGTTAAATGAGGAGGCAATCACCTTCGTGAATAATTATTTTGCAGAGAAAAACGTGGAGTATTACTTGGACGGGTTAAAGAGATAGGAGCATCGTTGAGAGAAGTGTGTAGAGTTACAAATGTCTTGTATCTTTGTTAGCTCGGAAACTTTTCAGACCACCCTCGTAAATAATCTTGTATGTATATTTTACTCTACATCTCTCTTGTGATCGGAATTAATTATTGCTTTTCGTTTTCTTATTTAATAGAAAATGTAACCTGTATTGTACTTGCTCTATAATGGCCTAACAGACGAAACTAATCACAATAAATATATAATATAGTACGAAATTTAAGCAAAATGTTTTATTTATTCCTTAGTATAAATATATTTATTTACATTTACTTTCATAACAGACAATAACAGAATTGTTTTTATAAAAATAAGTAAATTTATATCCACAAATTTTTGAAATACATTTCGATAAAAGCGTTATAAGAAATATCAAGTTGAACTATCGAAGCACCATCTTCCAGAATCATGCAAAATTAAATCTGAAATAGTTACTACAAAGTTCTTTTGTATATATTTGAAGCGTAAAGAATTTTTCAAATAAAAGCACTAACACGTTAAAACAATTGGTAGTTTAGCTATTGATTACGAGACGGCGCTAGTTACAATATTTCCAAAATTATTTCAATTTAAAGAAATCTATATTAATTAAGATCCAATTATATACGTCAAGTACATAATTAGATTTTTTAGCACGGGAGATGTTGCTATTATTTAATAGATGACTCTCCTTAGCATGTATGAGACAAAAATTTAAATATCTCAATCTTTTGTTAATTAAATATTTTTTATACTCAATGCCTTAATGAAAAAAAAGATTTCCGGTTTATAATTTATTTGAACAAAGTATAATTGCAAATATCTCATTAAATAGTGTAAAATTCTAATACCTTGAGTCCTGTACGAAACCACTGCAACGGTCAAGTTGATTTGATTGGGGCATATGATACGACACGACGAAATCGAATAAAATCGTGGCTGCAATAGGCTTAACTGCGCAACTAGTAGAGGTGCGTAGGGTTTTACGGAAGGAAATTCTTCGAGAACTTCTAAGAGGTTGGGGAATCTCCAGTGTCTCCAATCTTCATAGGCGGCGGAATCCTAGAATTTAGAATAAGTCATACATCAATAACTATTGTTTATTGTTGTTATTACTATAATCCTTTTAAGGTATGTACATTAGTGGTAGTAATTGAAAAATCTATTCTGCATAAGATTTTAAATTCTAATATATGCATTTCGGCGATGAAGTTGTGATCTTCAGTAATGCGACGATAACGGGATTCAAATATAATGAGAATTTATAAATTTTAAAACTTTGAGTTTAAAAGGGGAAAGCATGTTGGATTACTTAATTACTATTGTACATGATAGCGGGAAAGTAATACCTAACACATGGATCAATAAGTTCCGAGACTAACAATGAAAACAACATTTTTTTTGCAAAATTTTTTTTTATTCATCAACATAATCACCTTTTAGGGTGATACACTGGTTCCAACGCTTTTCCAATTTTTCAATACCATGTTTATAAAAAAATTTATCTTTCGCTTCAAAATAAGCTTCAATTTCAGCGATGACCTCCTCATTTGAGCCAAATCTTTTTTCCTGGAGCATTTTTTTAAGATCAGCAAAGAGCCAGTAGTCACTAGGGGCTAAATCTGGCGAATATGGGGGGTGGGGAAGCAGATCAAAACCCAATTCGTTCAATTTTGCCATTGTTTTCATCGACTTGTGGCAGGGTGCATTGTCTTGGTGAAAAAGGATTTTTTTTCTCTGCATGTGCGGTCGTTTTTTTGCGATTTCCTCCTTCAAACGCACCAGTAAGTCAATATAATAATCACTGTTGATCGATTTACCTTTTTCGAGGTAGTCAATGAAAATCACGCCATGTGTATCCCAAAAAACTGACGCCAGGACTTTACCAGCTGACTGCTGCGTTTTCGGACGTTTCGGACGGCTTTCGCCAGCTGTGCGCCACTCAGGTGACTGCCGCTTCGACTCTGGAGTGTAGTGATGTATCCATGTTTCGTCCATGGTCACGTAACGACGCAAGAAATCTTTTCTGTTGCGAGTAAATAGCGATAAACAGCTTTCTGAATCATCGACTCGTTGCTGTTTTTGTTCCATCGAGAGCAATCGCGGCACCCACTTGGAAAAAACCTTTTTCATGCTCAATTTTTCATGAAGGATAGTAAATACACTTCCATATGATATCTGTGTCATCTCAGCAATCTCACGGAGCTTCACTTTACGATCTTTCATTATAATTTTTGTCACTTCACTCACATTTTCCGGTGTAACGGCTTCCACAGGTCTACCCGAGCGTTCCGCGTCATTTGTGTCGGTACGACCACGTTTAAACTCGGCAAACCACCGACAAATCGTTGCTTTTGATGGACAAGAGTCCGGGTAACATTTTTCAATCCATTGTTTTGCTTGCGTGGTGTTTTTACCCATTAAAAAACAATGTTTTATCAGAACACGAAACTCGGTTTTTTCCATTGTTTAAACAAACTACAAAACGACTTTACTCCAACCTCGATAACTCAGCTGTTTCTGGTCCGATCGACTTAAAATTTTGACACGTTTCAAGCAAAGGTTAGTACTCTAGAAAGACGTGGTTACTGGTTTACTACGAGCGCCATCTATGGGTTAGTCTCGGGACTTATTGATCCATGTGTTATACTTGTCCTAGGACGTAAGTAATAGTTAATATTCCATGTTTTTTCAAACAACGAAGTCATTTTATCTCGAATCATATTAAGAGAAAAGAATAATGATTGTTTAAAGCTTTTCGTGTATGGGCAAAGGAACTCCAAATAATACAGGTGAAGTAACGAAAATAATAAAAGGTCAATTTTAATGGTGCCTGTGGTTGACTGAATTAATAAAAAAAAGGTAAAGAAAACTCATTTCCACAACAGCGTTCGTATTCTGTATACGTACTTCGTCAGCTAAGTTGTCACCATTAGTAGATAATTAATCAGTGTCTCATCTGGATCCACGGCGGTAAAAGAAACAGTGTCTTAAAACGTAAGCTACCTCCCCCTACCCCATTTACACTTGCGTGGCTTTTTCTAAATATTTTTGAAGCGATTGTATTTTTTTTCAGGAACTCAAAGAGGCGAGATATGTTATTGGACCCTTGCCAGGGTTTAACATAGGGTTTTTGTTTTTTTGGAATGTATATGCTTTTATAGCCATCGAATTCACGATGATTACATTTTTACCAAATTGGATTTCTCAGGTCGATTAAATTTAGTGTGCAACATATGTTCCTTATACCGGTTTTGTATCGAATGTTTTGTCTGATCTATGTATTATTTATTGCAATATAAACATTTTATTTTGTAAATCCTCGATTTCTGATTTAATACGACTTTGTCTATTGCATTTCCTGCATTTTAATAGAGTTACTAGACCGAAAGGTAACTTAAAAATCGTGCTCTTTGAAAATACTATTTCAGTTTTTCGTCACTGGGTGAAACGGTAATCATATAATATATAAATTTAGGAAAAACATTATTTTTACACCGTTACAAGAAATTAATATCTGTACTTAATAAGTTAACTTTACTGTGGAAGTTGTTAAGCTCCTTCGATAGGGCACATATTATCTTGAAGGTAAATTTTAAAAATATATAAAAGGTCAATAACTCCTAATAAGAATTAGAAATTAAGTGTAATTCGTTGATCCCTAGATTGTATTGTTTGTCTAAAATACAAAAAAGAATATATGGCGTATATTAAGTTTAATTGACCTGAGAAATCCAGTTTAGCAAAGCACGTGTTAGAAAATAATCATAATGTAATCGTAGATTGTCCATATTTAATCAAAAATATAATCATCGTGAATTAGATAGCTATGAAAGCATATATTTTAAAAAGCAAAAACCATGTGTTAAGAAACACCGATAAGAGTCCAATAACATTTCTGTCTATGTGAATTCCTGGAAAGGAAAAAGGGGGTGTTCTTTTTAATAAGTGATTAGTTTTAAGATTAGAATCAAAGTAGGAAAAAATTCTGCTCGCGAGCACAATTTTATTTAATTCGTTCGTTTTAAAATTTGCGCTCGCGAGTTTTATTATTTAACTCGCGAGCGCAAACTCAACTCGTAAGAATAGTTCTTTTTAAAATAGAAAATATAACTCGCTCGAATTGAATTCGTTCACGAGCGAGTTTAATTCGAGCACTCTCCGTACTCTAATTAGAATACAATTTAAATTTAATGAAACGAATCTACAGTGTGTTTGGCATTTGACGGTTGTCTGTTATGAATTTGTTTCTGTGTGAGTTTTACCCCTGATCCAAATGCGACATAGTGATTAATTATCTACTGATAATGACAACTTATTTCTCCAAATGTGTATTCAGAATACTAATATTACTGTAGAAAGGGGTTTTATTTACCTTTTTTGACCAATATAATGATCGCCTAATGTTTCGATATGTAATTTTTTTTTTAGAAGAAGTTTTTCCAAAATGTCTGCACTACATATACGATGAATGAAGTGGTTAAAATTAGAATTATTCTAGATTAGTTCATGTATTTGGTTTGTCTGAAAAAAATTAATAAATTAATTTCATAAAAATCTTACGAACTTATGAATCAACCTGTTTCAACTGTTAATAACACAAAGTTTAATATGTCAGCTATTAGTAACTACATACATACAAGCAAGAGAAGTATTTTAAGTGGGAACATTTAAAATATCAAGGTTTAATGTTCGTAACGTTTTTTCGTTTAGGTGCATTGAATGAATTGTAGGAGTGTTTTACTTGTTCTACGTCGTTTAATTGCTGTTATTATTTTATAGCCTTTAGGGATTTGGTTGATAAAAATACAGTTCATCGCCAAAAATTCAATTTTCCATTATTCCAGAAAAAAAACAGGGTTAATTAAAATTACTTCGGCAAAAAATATTTTACGAAATATCGGCAATTAATCGTTGTTTTGCTATTCAAGATCATGCATTATTTATTATTTTCACTATGGTGTTTGTGTTGTTTTAAAATACAGTAACAAAAAGCTTAAAACAGTATGCACATTTTACTTAGTGAAGTAACAAAAGAATGAAATACGAATGAATAATAGGATTGAGTTTCAAATTTACTGCTTACCTCTTCCTTTCATTCTTTATTTAATTTAGATTTTCATACATCTCTTAGAGATATCTCTTTTAATCTAAGCTTTTCAACTTTTCACCAAAAAGGATTTCAAAACCTCAATGAAAATGAACTCTTGTTTTCGAACGCATTTAAGTTAATAGTAATTCAAATCACGTGACACATAAAGCGTGTCAGTATCATGATTGAACTTCGTAAGTTTTTACCAACAAATGATGACTTTCAGCGGCTACTTTCTTTTGATTAAATAAGAAATGTAATGCGTGCCGCAAATGCACTTTTTCAGTCACGAAACTAGATACTTTCAAAGAGGTTTAAATCTATGACGGTGTTACTTTCGCTTCAAGCTTCAAAGCCGTACACGTTGACTTTGAAGCTTGATGTCAGTAGAATATAATGACATATGTGTCATATCATAACATTGCATACTTAAGCCCAGTTAGAAAAACAGGTAATGACTTTCCGGTACACCTGAATGATGTAGCGGTCTTCTAGGAATTCTGGCTCAACAATGATATAGCTGGTACGAAGCTATATCATTGCCGCGATATTGCGCATCAGAAAGTGATTTTTGGTAAATGCAAAGCTTTTTCAAAAATTTGTTCAGAAATGGATTTTTGATCGACCAGTAGAGAGTTTTTTCCTAGTCTCACCTCTGCTATAATATAAATGAACTTAATCGCTCATGAACAAGAGGAGATACAACTGCGAAGTAAAAATTTCTGGCAAAATTTGATTTTATTTGTCTTAATCAGTTTTTGAACTTTAGTAAATAGCCGATTTGTTCACTATTTTGAAATTTCCTAACCCAGTACGAAATGAAAGACCGCCAACATCAATTTTTGCAAAAAATATTGCACCGTAATAGATTTTTCAATGGAAACATAGTTTGTAGAACTGACCAAGTTTATACTTTCACAAGTGTTAGTATTAAAACATTTCATCTTTTTAAACAAATGCGAAGTCTACTCTTTAAAACGATGCTAAATTAAAAGTCATATGAACTCAATTTTTCAATTCAGAAATAAATTGTCTACTTTTTTTGACGAACTCTGTAACAAATAATTAAACTTATTCGTCATGTCAGAAGTGCTTTAGGTCGCTACAGTATAAGTGAAGCGGGTTAAATCTCGCTACAGTTTTGGACATGTATTGCGTTTTCTCCCTAGCTTGAATCACACTGCTGAAAAGTGAAGATACGAGTACATAGAGCTCTGGGGTGATCGCAGACGGATGATACGTAAGGCTGACTAAGTTACCGTGCTGGGAATTCCCAAAGAGCTCGAGTTCTAAAGGATCTATATTGTTACAACGCCCTCGTCTTTTAAAATCTGTTGTAAAAACAATTGTTAGTCATTTATTATATATATAGACATGTATATTATTTTTAGATAATTTCAAAAGATATTAATACTTTAAAATGTTTATATAATGGGTGTTTTTTTAAGAGATTGAGAACTTAAAACGATAATACAAGACAGAAATATTGTTGGAATGAAATTCTTTTCATTATAATCTGGTATATGTCCACCGCGGCTACGAGTTACATGGTCCATTCGATCAGTCCAATTTTTGACTACTTTTTCCAATAGATCTGACTGTATGGCGTCAATAGTGAATATTGGCTTCCAATGCTTCAAGAGTTGCTATTTTGTCGTCATAAACCAATGACTTAATATAGCCCCATAAAAAGTAATCCAGAGGCGTTGAGTCGAACGAACAGGACCACTTCTGGAAATAAAGTTGGCACCAAATTGTTTTGCAATAAATCGTTTGTTAAGTGCGCTGCATGGCAAGTTGCGCCATCTTGTTGGAACCAAATGACGTCGATGTTTAGCTGATTAATTTTTGGAAACAAAAATTCTGTCAGTATAGTTCGATAGCGCTCGCCATTCACTGTAACGGCAGCTCTTTCCTCAGTTTGAAAGAAATAAGGACCGATGATGCCGCCAGCGTGTAAACCGTACCAAACAGTCAATTTTAATGGATGTAATGGTGATTCGTTAACGGCTTGAGGATTGTCTTCGCTCCAAATACGGCAATTGTGCTTATTGATGTAGCCATTTAACCATAAATGAGCTTCATCACTAAACACAATTCTTTGATAAAAATGCTCACCTTCGGCCAGTTTCAAATGAGCCCAATCAGCAAAAATGCGACGTAAACGATAGTCGCTTGCACGAGCTGTATTTTACAGGCACGTAAGCCAAGATCCTTACATAAAATTTTCCACGTAGTCGAAGGACAAAGGCCAACACGTTGAGAACGACGAGGAATCGACATTTCGGCGTCTTCTTCAATACTTCGCCCTACAGCAGCAATATTCTCTTCGGTACACACATTTCTTTGTCTTGTTTATCGTTTTTGAATCGAGAAGAGTAAAATTAGTGGGAAAGCGATCAATAACTGCACGAACTGCTTGCTCACTAGGCCGATCATGTTGACCGTAAAATGGACGAAGTGCTGTACGAACTTCGCGAACAGATTTATTTTTTTCAAAGTAAACTTCCACAATATAGAAGCGTTGTTCTGACGTTAAACGATTCATGATGACTTGCCAAACCTTATTGAACAGAAATGTCAACACAGTTTGACATTATCAGCTATCAGAGCATAGTTATCGATATCGATAGTTCTCATGCAGCTTAAAAAACACCCATTATTTTATATTTATGGATGCGTAATTATTTATGTGTTATGTATTTATTCTATATATAGACTTGTATTTTATTTCTTACTACTTTCAAAAGATGATAATAATTAAATAGTTATATTGGGTTGTTCGGAATGTAGCTTCGTTTCTTCTTAAAACGATATTGTTAGTCAGAAATTTTTGGTCAATGAAATTCTTTTCAAAGCCTAATCTGGTATATTTCCACAGTTTACAATTCAAGGTTTGCTTATAAATAAATATTTTTTCACATTAAGTCTGTGGATATCGATTCTACCTGTTCCAATAATTAATGGACTATTGATATTTAATTTCGTCTTTACTTAGTCCACATTTATTTATAAAAAATCGAATTAAAGCATGCTAAACAAAGTGAACATAAGTATTTACTCACACTTGCTAAAATATTCAAGCGTTTCTGGTCCTCTTCATCGGTGGCTATCGCGGCAAATTGTTGCAGTAGATTCGATGACGGAGGAGTTGTGATGTCCAGAAACCGAGAAAATAGTTCTCTAACCGAACAAGCAGGAATTTTTTCGTGTGCAGTCCATTGTTTAACGACACCTGAAACAAAATATTGTATGTTTAAGAATTTTTTTAGCTCAATTAATGGTGATTTCGTAAATTTTTAAAAACCTTTGGATTACGAAATTTTATTTAAAAACCGCAATATACGATTGATGAGCGTTTTATATTCCGGAATGGGGGACAAGGGGTAAACACAATTCTTTGAAAAAATTATTTTTCTTTTTCAATATATTCACCTGCAAGACGGATACATTTTTCACATCTTTCAATTAATTTATTTATACCCTCATAAAAAAATGATTTCTCTTTATCTACAAAATACGCGGAAACTGCCACCCTGACTTCATCATCGCCAGTAAATTTTTTACCCCGCAGCTCTTTTTTCATTTTCGGAAACAGGTAATAATCACTCGGGGCACACATTTCTTTGCTGTTTAGGTTTTTGATTCACAATTTCGAAGCCCACCTTATGCAGGGCAGCTAACGCAACGCGGCTCTTGTGGACGGGCGCGTTGTCGTGCAAAAGCAGAACACCTTTTGTCAATTTTCCCGTCTTTTCTTTTAATGGCTTCTTTTAGTCGCTCTAATATTGAAGCGTTATTCTCCGGTTATAGAAACGCCTTTATCTTTATAATCAATAAACAATATTCCTTCCGAGTCCCGAAATACCGTTGCCATGAGTTTCCCAGCTGATTGTGACACTTTAAATTTCCTGGGAGGTGCTGTGCCCTTTTTAAACACTGCATTATTTTATATTTATAGATTCATAATTACTTATGTGTTATGTACTTGTAACAATTCCACTCAATACACCATCCTTGTCTTCATTACAGAGGTCCAAAAATGCACGCGAACACTTAAATGTTATATTGGGTTGTTCGGCGTGTAGCATTCTCGGCACCCATCTTGCGCTGACCTTAGACATGCCGAGATGATCGTGTAGGATTTTAAAAATTGTTGTATCGGATACTCCAACCATTTCTGCGAGTTGTTTCTTCTTTAGTCGAGCTTCTTCGAGTACAATTTGTTCAACTTTTTGGATAAGATTCTACCCGGTCACAATTATTAATGCTCCTGCCCGGCCTCGGGTCGTCTTTACTTATTCCCTTTTGTTTAAAAAACTATGCCACTTGTACACCATGGTTTTTCCTACAAAGTGAACACAAACCAATGACATCTCATTCTAAAATATTCAAGCGACTGATTTTCCTTGGTGGTAAGGAACTTTATAACGGCACGATATTCGATTTTTTCCAGATTTCACTTTTCACTCCTGATTATTTTTTCGTGTGCAGTCCATTGTTTAAAGACAACTGTCTAATAACAATATTGTATGTTATACTAATTTTTTTAGCTCAATTAATGGTGATTTCGTAAATTTTTAAAAAACTTTGGATTACGAAATTTTATTTAAAAACCGCAATATAAAATAGAAAACAATTTCCATAAATTTTCATTTTAATAATGAATCTAGGTGGGGAAATAGTTAGCACTTAAATTATGGTTATATTCACTTCGAAGTCATTTATTCTAAGTAAATTTACGGCTGATGTAGTGGCAAGTGTTATGTTAACAGCTCATGTGTTATTCCCATATACAAACGTTGCTATTGAATTAGACCCACCGCGAGAATTTTAAATTTCTGAGAGTAATTTTCGAATTGTAATGGCAAATTTTAAATTGTTGTTACATAAGTTTGCTCATATTTTGGTGTGCTCAGGCTTTGGGGCGTAATGCGAGGGGAAGAGTTAGATGAGTAGAATATTCTGTTAATTTAGTTGTAGCATACAGTTGTGGCTACATTTTGCTGTAGTTTCTTTAATTTGTGGCGGTGTGCAGAGTAAAAATTGGGAAAGAAAATAAGGATTTTCGGCATATCATGTTTTATTACTTCCAGACAGGAAAAATGCGATTAAAGCAACCAAAAACATATGTAATGTCGTGGATAATCAATTTGCAGTTACCGACCGTGCCGTACAAAATTTGTATGTCCGGTTAAGAATGACGAGTTTGAACTTAAAGACCAGGAGCGCTGCGGACGGCTTGTAACGACTGTCACGGACAGAATAAGGACTGTAGTGGATGAAAACTCGCATTTTACGCTGCGTGAGATTTCGGACGTCGTCGCACTGTCGCATTTAACCGTTCAAAGACATCTCCACGCTATAAGTTACGTCAATCGTGCTGACGTGTGGGTTCTATATAATCTCAATGAATGCCAGCTGATGCAGTATATACCCATATATATATATGATCAGCTCATTAAGAGACACAAGGAACAAACTTTCCTAAAGAATATGAATACGGGAAATGAAAAATGGATTCTCTGTAACAACGTTGTGTGCTGTTGGTCTATATCATTAAAAATTAACCTCCAATCAAAGACATATTGACTATTAAAAGGTATGTACAGTTCACGATTGCAAAGAAAGATTTTTTGCAAATTTTTTATGTAACGAAATATCAAGGTAAATCTGGTACGTAGACTTCTGCGGTCGTGGTCCATACTATCTTCTTCTGGGCTTCAAGGCTGGAATGGCGTCACTGGTATAACTGCCAACGTTTCGTACCCACTCCAAACAGTAGCAGTAGTTGAGCCCTGAAGATGTCCCATACGAGTGGGTACGTCGGCAGTTATACCAGTGACGCGTTTCCAGTCCGGAAGCCCAGAAGAAGATAGTATAAAATATCAAAGTTTTTATTGACATAAATTTGGTTGCTGTGCGTTTTACACAGAATATAAAAGGTACAAGGAACATATCACGAACATCAAATTTAAGCAGCCAGAGAAATCCAGTTGAGCGAAACACGTGCTAGCAAATAATCACAGTGTAACCACAAATTGTCTACATTTAATCGAAAATATGAATAATTACTGTGAATTGGAGAGTTATGAGCGTATATTTATTGTTAAAAATAAAAACCATGTGTTAGACATAGATAAAGGTCTGTTAACATATTTCGGCCTCTATGAGTTCCTGGAAGATACGACCGTTAAAAAAGGTCAGCAAGTGGAAGCGGGAGTGTACTTTAGTATAAGTGCTTTTAAGACTAAGAGAAATAGTACGAGGATAGTTTGACAAGTAGTGAGAATGACACATAGGTGGCGCTCTAATTGGTAAAACAAATGCACTGTAATTTAGGTTGCCTATTTATATGTACATTCCGATATTTAGATAAATCGGTTGATTAGTTTATTTTTGACAGCTGATTGAAGAAGAAGCAACACGTCGTTTTGTTAAATGGAAAAAGCAGAGTATCGTGCGGTGATTAAATACTTCGTAATTAAGGGTATGAAAGCTACCGAAATAAAAGATGAGTTACAGGAAACATTAGGTGAATCTGCTCCATCATCCGCCACCATAAGTAGATGGGTAAATGAATTTAAACGTGGTAGAACAAGCTGTGTTGATGAAGCGCGCTCTGGAGCACCCAAAATCGTAACTTCTAAGGAAATGATTATAAAAATCCATATTATTACGCAAGCTCGACGACTCAAAGTGAGAGAGACAGCAGACATGGTAAACATTTCAACAGAACGCGTACACCACATTTTAACGAAAGAATAGGGCCTTTCCAAGCTTTCGGCAAGATGGGTGCCGCGGTTGCTTACGACTGATCAAAAGTTCACTCGTTTGCGCATTTCCAATGAGTGTTTGGACCTTTATAAGCGTAATCCGGTTGATTTTTGTAGGCGATTTGTTACTTGCGATGAAACTTGGATACACTACAGTACAACCGAAACTAAACAACAGTCGAAACAATGGTTAGAACGTGGTTCTGCACCTCCAAAGATAGCGAAAACCACTTTATCGGCAAACAAGGTGATGGCATCAATTTTTTGGGATTCAAAGGGCATTTTGCTCATTAATTACCTTCAGAAAGGTGTCACAATAAACGGACAATATTATGTAGAACTTCTACAAAAATTAAATGTTGAGATTCGTGCTAAACGGCCAGGAATGGCAAAGAAAAAGATTCTGTTTCACCAAGACAACGCTCCCTCGCATACCAGCACAGTTGTGATGTCCAACTTTGCATTTCCAATTAGTACCGCATGCGCCTTATTCGCCGGATCTAGCCCCTTCTGACTTCCACCTTTTTCCAAAATTGAAAACGGCACTAGGTGGAAAGAGATTTTCGTCTAACGACGAGCTTATCATCTTCATAAACGAGTATTTTGCAAGCCTTCCGGAATCGCATTTTAGAGATGGCATAAGGGCATTGCAGCGACGTTGGAATAAATGTATTGCTCTTTTAGGAAAACATATTCAAAAATAAAAATTATTTTGTATTTAAAAAATTCGTTTTTCATTTCCATTCTCACTACTTGTCAAACTACCCTCGTAAACTGTGTTCGAAGTAAATCAGTGTGTTTTATTTTAAGCGGGGATAGTTGTGCGAAGTTATTCTGTGAGTTTTATCGCGAATACAGATGCGATACCGTGATTAATTATCTGCTGATGATACAGAGTAAGAACATTGATGTGGTAAAGGGTTTTAGTCACCTTTTTTTGTTATGCAGAGTATATCAAAATTTTAGGAATGTTCCTCGTATGATGAATACATAATTTTCTTGTTTTAAAGTCGAAAATAAGAATTCATGACGTTTTAGAAAAAAAAAACTTACCATTAGATGTATGAGTTTGCTTCAGTACTTGAAGCTCCATTGGTGCATCTGGATCATCGACGCCCTTTAACCGTTCTATAATTTTATCAACGAGTTCGGATTTATTCTTGGGATAGACACCAACGTGGTCGCCAGGATTGTAATATAAACTACTTTCGAATTCCAACTTTAACGTGGCACGTTTAGCGTTTTCACCGTACAAGTTGGAACGTCTCAACAACTTCGACAAAGAAATCTGGAAAGTTAAAATCATCGTTTAAGATTTATACATCGATTTAGTAGAATTAGAATTACTTTTTTATTATGGGATTTTGAATAGGCCGATACTAAATCCATGGGTTTAGCTTCAACGAACTTCACGGTCGATGATGAAAGGTTTTCCGTTTGTAAAGCGATCGTTGCTTCTGTTAGCGCATCGTCATCATCCAAACAGAATGTTTCGCAAGCGACCTAGATTAAATTAATGAAATTTTAGTGTAAATATAACAAAATGAAACTAATATGTTTTGTCTCACTCTGAATATTTCAGGTGCCCATTTTTTGAAAGCCTGCTCCTGACCACACATTTCGTCACCGCATGCCATTTTCAAAAGTCTTTCGCCGCCCAATTCTAAGAGAAGGTTGTCCACGTATTGACCGAAGGCGCAGAAATTGGGATACGCGCTAGAACCTAACGCAAACACCGCGAACCTATTTCAGGAGTAAATTGGGTCAATTATGCTACATAATTTTTGGTCTACAATACATAAAAAATTAGTTTCAAGAGTATGAAATTACCACAACCAAAAATGAATTAGTATGTTAATTGATTGTACTGTTGGCTCTTGGTGAAACATTCTAATCAATGAATATACAATATTTAAAATTATAACAGTAT
Source organism: Dermolepida albohirtum (assembly GCA_031893035.1). NCBI lineage: Eukaryota > Metazoa > Arthropoda > Insecta > Coleoptera > Scarabaeidae > Dermolepida > Dermolepida albohirtum. The sequence goes on along the minus strand of JAVIWB010004945.1, from coordinate 72,774 downwards.
TGTCTTACAAAATATATTTTAGGAATTTTTCTCTATGTACACTACGCCTTATGGTATGAAATACAATGTTACAATGAGATCTTACGCATTTATTATGAATAGCTTTCTATAAAATATTTAGAACTAAGACGAAAAGAAACATTCCCTGTAGATTAGGTAATTAAAAGTGTTATAACTTGCAGGTTTATGAATGGTGTTGAGTCTGATAAATACAGTAATTCAGGTACGTGGAATGTCTTTTAAGTTTTACATAGTGGGACATAGAGGGTGCCACTAATCGAATGTCAGTACTAAAAATTAACCTCCATCTTTAGTTAACCTAAATCCAAAGTTTCAATGCGATACATGTAGTTTTGTAGCTACAACAAACTGTCGAAGTTGACAAGTTAGTTGAAAAATGGAATTAAACCTAGAACATTTTCGCGGAATAATTTTTTATAATGTTCGAAGACAATTATCTCAACAAGAATACCTCGTCGAGTTGGCTTTTTCTCGTTGGTATGGAGAATTCAAATCTGGACAGATTAGTCTTAGCGACGATCGAAGAACAGGTCCACAAAAAAACGGCAGTCACTCGGGAGAACGCCAATGCTGTGCGCAAGATCATCAACGAAGATCGACATGTGACATATCGCTAAAATGAAGCATTATTGAGGATTTTAAAGATCTCGGTCCAAAAGTTTGCACAAAGAATTGTATGTAAAAAAATTAGTTTCTCGTTGGATACCGCATCTGTTGACCGACGAACAGAAAGCAGCTAGGGTGGATTGGTGTCAAAAGGTCTAGATCGCTTCAACTACAGAAACTCCAAAAACCTGTACAACACTGTCAGTTGTCTGGGGGTTCTAAGGTGAATAAAAGCCGACATCCGTTCTCGAAGTGTTTCCAAAAAGGTGGTCGTGATATTTGTCTCGAAAGCAGGTCATGTAGCAACAATTCCTCTATAAGATCAAAGAATTGTTACTGTCGATTGGTATACAATCATTTGTTTGCTGCAAGTCATCTCTGAGTTTCGAGGAACCAACCCCGAACGACGAATCAACCTCCACCAAGACAATGCAAATTCAGACACAGCATGCAAGGCAATTGAATTTTTAACGTAACGAAACGTTGAATTGTTAGACTATCTTCGTCGATTGCATGGTCAAAGGTTCCAGTCATCCGAAGGAGTAGTCGATACCTTCAAAAACGCAATTTTGACTGCGCCAACAAACGAGTGGAACAACTACTTGCAGAGTTGGTTCGAGCGCATGCAAAAGTGAATTAATGTTCGAGGAGAATACTTCGGAAAACAATGAAATCTTTAAAAACTATCTACAGTTTTATTCCAGTTTAATATGAAAAACTTAAAAGACGACCCTCGCTTATTCCTTAAAAGGTTAGACAAGCAGGAATTTTGAAGTCAGATTTGAAAAACACAAGCACAAGTCAGTATGCATTAATCAATAAGTAGTTCTGTAAGAGAATATAATCAAAATTCTCGATGTTAAACTCAGGTGGAAACCACATGTTAAGAAAAAATGTGAAGAACTCAAGTCGAAGTACAGGAAAATCTATTGGTTTTTGGGTAGATATTCAGCGAGTATATAATAAGCGTTTGCCTTATCAACAAGTTCTGAAACCAGTGTGGATTTATGGTGTCCATCTTTGGGGTTGTACCAACCAAAGCAATCTAAATATCATAAAAAGCTTTCACAGCAAAGTACCACAAGGTTTTACTAATGCATCGTAGTACATTCGCAACGACAATATGAATAAGTACCTGAAGGTGGAAACTGTGACGTTACTAAAAAGTATGCTCAAAGACACGAACAGTAACTCCATCAGCACATCACCATCGAGGCTCTTTAGATCTAGGATAATGATGGCTTAGTCAAAAGATTAAAAAGAGTGAAACCATTTGAACTAGGGCAGTGAAATTATTAATAAAAAACCTAATGCACATTTAAAAACAGTGTCAAATATAAATGTCAGAACCAAAGTGACTACCATAGGATAAGTACGTTGTAATTTCAAAACCGTAGCAAATTAAGTTAAAAACAAATAGCTGATTAGAGTTAATTTACTAGATTGCTATAGAATAAATGCATCCATCTATTTAAAAAAAAGAAAAGATTTGAAGAACATATGAAGTCAGTTGGGTTAAATAAAGAAGGTTCAAATGTATTTAATCACTGGATAGAAATCAAACACACACGTATGTTAAATAATTTAGACATTTTTCTATGTGTAGAAGAAAAAAGTTCAATATTCCAGAATCACATTATATAAGGTTTTCCAATAGGGATGATATGATTTTGAAGTGACATTTCGGCCATTTGTAATATGTCATTTGTTTTTCATTGTATTCAGTAGGGTTTACAATTTCATCATGGAGAGATATACGCAAGAACAACGTTTACAAATTATTCGGTTTTATTATCAAAATAATCGTTCTCCAATTGCAATTTTTCGTGCGCTTTTGCCATTTTATGATCGTAATAATCGTCCAAGTAAGCTCGCTATTCGTCGAATTGTTAAAAATTTTGAGGTTACATTTTCTTTACATAATTTTCAAGTGCCAATAAGACAAAGAACCGCTCGAAGTAATGCAAATATTGCCGCCGTTCAGGCAAGTGTTATTGAAGACCGTAATTTGTCGATTCCAAGACGTTCTCAACAATTGCGACTGTCTCAAACCACAACGTGGCGGATTTTGAGAAAGGATTTGGGTTTGCATCCCCATAAAATTGTTCTCACTCAAGAACTGAAGCCATTGGACCACCGTAAACGTCGTGAATTTGCTGATTTTGCCTTGGAACAACTTGAAAACGATAACGATTTTTTTTAAGAAAATCGTCTTCTCTGATGAGGCTCACTTTCATCTGGATGGTGTGGTAAATAAACAAAACTGTCGATTCTGGTGCGAAGAAAATCCACAAATTATTTATGAAAAACCATTACATTCACCTAAATTGACAGTTTGGTGTGGTTTTTGGTATGGTGGAATCATTGGTCCGTACTTCTTTCAAAATGAAGCTGATAACACCGTTACTGTCAATGGAGAGCGGTATAGATTGATGACAACCAACTTTTTATGGCCGACATTGGAAGAAGTTGATTTTGACAACATTTTGTTCCAACAAGACGGGGCTACGTGCCACACAGCAAATGCAACAATAGTATTATTGTGAGAAAAGTTTGGAGATTCGATTATTTCAAGAAATTGTGATATTGAATGGCCTCCAAGGAGTTGTGATTTAACACCATTAGACTATTCCTTGTGGGGTTATTTGAAGTCATTGGTCTATCGAAATAAACTAGACTCTCTTCAAGCTTTACAAGTCAATATTGAACGTGCCATTCATGACATACGACTAGATTTAGTGGAAAAAGTGCTCGAAAATTGGGTTCATCGAATTTGTTCCTGCAGAAGAAGTCGTGGAGGCCATTTGAATGACGTTTTATTTAGAACTTAATTGTATCGATTGTACTTCACATTAAATAAAAAACTTTTGAATTTTCTTATCAATAAGTGTGTTTTTTTTTAAAGAAATCATATCACTCTTATTGGAAAACCTTGTATAAACAAAATCGTAAACAATAATAACAATAAAGTCAAACTTTACTTAATAATCTAACTGACTTGGTTATAGCATCATTAATTAACCATCAAGATGTACCACCCTAACTTTCTCTGTTTGTTGTGTCGTTTTATTAGCGGTAGTTCTAAGTACTTTGTAGAAAAGATTATAAGATTGTGGCCGTGAAAATCTACTCTACATAATATTACTATATTTTTGTTCTTTTATATTCCGTTATAATTAATTAATTTTTTGTTGCACTGTTGTCATTTTAAGTACATTGTCTACATATTATACATATTATCTACGTCCATAACAAGTGAGTACTGCTAACAAATCAAATTATAAACTGAAACATCTTAGAAGTAATACTCTTCAAGAAGTTTCAAGAATCAAATCTCACTTTAGATTTTTCAGACTTTACACTCGCATTACGTAAAGAAAGAGAGAAAATCTGAATAGAACGGGGACAATTTTTGTTTAAAACATCGGTGATAAGTAAGCAATATATTTAGAAAAAGAAATTCTTGAAAATCAACACCGACATTTATATTAAACGCTTCTTTGACTCATACTCCGTCAGGAGTTTCACATTTTTAATTTACAACACTGGAAAAAGCTAGGGGTAATGCGAGAAAGCTCACTTACCTGACATTGCTAAGCGGACCGAACGTGTCCTCTAGCAGAGGTTCACTCATGGATTCACGCCAGGAATCCAAACGATCTAGTCTCTTCGTTATATTAATGTCGCTTTGGCTGTTAGCTTTTATGAATGATTTTGATGTCTGCATACTGTTTATGTATGCGAATGTAGGAGATGAACCAACGGGGAACCACCACCAACGAAAAATGCAGTGATTATTTATGGAAGACAATCAAAATTTATGAGATGTAAATTATGTGGCGTAAAATATATCTAAGAAAATTAACACTGACTTGTATTTAGAGAAAAAAGTGATTAATAATTTAATTTTAGCCGAATTAAAGATAAATCCAGGCATTTCTTTACACAAGTTCAAAATTAATAATATAGCAAAAGAGTGAATCAGTAATTAATAAGTTTAAATAAGAAAATACCCACTCTGTGGCAAAAATTATTTTATTTTTCAATGTATCCTCGTAATTCATTATATTTAGTCCACTGAAAGTTAAGTCAAATTGCTCATTCGCCCCAAAATATCTTGCAACGAAGTTAAGTTAAGGAAAAGAAAATATGCTGAGGGCCAAATCTGGTGAAGAAACTGGATGCAGGAGCAGTTCGAAATGTAGTCCATGTATTATTGCCATCGAATAAGTCGAATTATAAACATCTGCATTACTTTGAAAAAAAAACACTTGCTTCTTTTTTCAGTAAAGCTTACATCGTGCAGTTTGATTTAAAAGTGATGCATTATATTCGTCTGATATCGTTTCACTCACTGTGGGCTACTGACAATTAAGTCAAATTGTTCGAAATATACGTTAGTTTCAGTTATTACTTTCACATTCGTCCCAAAATATCTTGAAACAAAGTCAGGTTGAGGAAAAGGAAAGAGTCTGAGAGCGTCGAATCTGGTGAAAAAGCTTGGATGCAGGAGCAGTTCGAAATGCAGTCCATGAATTTTTCTCCTTGAAATAGTCGAATTGTAAACATCTGCATTATCCTGAATAAAAGCATTTGTTTCTTCTTTAAGTGAAGCTTATATCGTGCAGTTTGATTTAAAAGGGATGCATTATATTCGCCTGATATCGTTTTACTCCCTTGAAAATAGTCGATAAGAGAAATCGGACTGCAGTCCTAAAAAGACAGTAGCCATAATCTTTCTGACTGAGTGTACAGTGTAGGCCACTGATAATTAAGTCAAATTGTTTAAAATATGCGTTTGTTTTATTTATTACTGGTAATATCGCTCCACGATATCTTGAAACGAAGTCGGGTTGAGGAATAGAAAACAATCTAAGAGGGCAAATCTAGTGAATGATATGGGAGCAGTTCGAAATGTAGTCCATGAATTTTTGCTGTTGAAAGGGTCGAATTGTAAACATCTGCATTACCCTGAAGAAAAGCATTTGTTTCTTCTTTAAGTGAAGCTTATGGTATATCGTGTAGTTTGATTTAAAAGCGATGCATTGTATTCGCCTGATATCGTTTCACCCTTTTGATGATAATCGATAGCAGGAAACAAACTGAGGTCCCGGAAAGACAATAGCCATAATTTTTCTGGTCGAGTGTACAGTATTTACCTTGCAGCTGGCGTTTGGTACGTGAGAATGCACCATCTCATCGTTCGACGCTTATCACTGATTTTCTAACTACAAATGATATTTTAACCATCAACCGTTCACCGTAGTCACCGGATTTGTCCCCCTGTGATTTCTACCTATTCTCCAAACTACATTTGCCGATAAAGGGACAGCGTTATGCCGAAGTTTGAAGCTGTTAAAAAGGCGTCGACAGCGATGTTGAAGGACATCTCCAAAGATGAACTGAGCAATTCATTCCACATGTTAATTGACCATGCAAAACGTTGTATTGAAATCGAAGGCGATTACTTTGCATAAAATAAATGAATTTCACCAAAATAGTAAGCTTTTGTTTGTATTTTAAAAAAGTTCAGTTCTCTGCGACAGACTGTGTATAGTTTCAAGTAATAATAACTTGATCCCTTTGTTTTCCAAACGGTGGAGTGGTGATGTTTGAATTAAAAGAATGATTACATGTATTTAAATGTATGACATAGTTGGAAACACTTTTGTTATAACAAGAACTTCTTTTGTGTTCTAATATCTTTGTTTCTATAGAGCTTCGAGCAATCACCACAAGAAAAATTAAACCCCCCGATTTACTGAATTTATTTATTCAGTTTTAGTTTGAAAAGCAATATCTAAATCATGTTTCTTAAGTAGCTATAGCTGTATAACTAATTGTTTCGTTTTTTTGTAGTCTATACGAGGGAGCGTTTTTATATTCGCGGAATGGGGGACAAGGGGTGGAAATAAAAAAAACAAATTATTTTTCTTTTTCAATATATTCACCTGCAAGACGGATACATTTTTCACATCTTTCAATTAATTTATTTATACCCTCATAAAAAATGATTTCTCTTTATCGGCAAAATACGCCGTTCCTTGACTTCATCATCGGCAGTAAATTTTTTACCCCGCAGCTCTTTTTTCATTTTCGGAAACAGGTAATAATCACTCGGGGCCAGGTCTGGGCTGGGTGGGTGATTCACAATTTCGAAGCCCACCTTATGCAGGGCAGCTAACGCAAGGCGGCTCTTGTGGACGGGCGCGTTGTCGTGCAAAAGCAGAACACCTTTTGTCAATTTTCCCCATCTTTTCTCTTTAATGGCTTCTTTTAGTCGCCCTAATATTGAAGCGTAATATTCTCCGGTTATAGAAACACCTTTATCTTTATAATCAATCAACAATATTCCTTCCGAGTCCCAAAATACCGTTGCCATGAGTTTCCCAGCTGATTGTGACACTTTAAATTTCTTGGGAGGTGCTGTGCCCTTTTTATGCCACTGCATGGAGTCTTGTTTGGACTCAGGTTCATAATGATGAACCCAAGTTTCGTCTCCAGTAACAATTCCACTCAATACACCATCCTTGTCTTCATTACAGAGGTCCGAAAATGCACGCGAACACTCTACGCGCTGTTGTTTTTGCGGCGGCGTGAGCATTCTCGGCACCCATCTTGCGCTGACCTTAGACATGCCGAGATGATCGTGTAGGATTTTAAAAATTGTTGTATCGGATACTCCAACCATTTCTGCGAGTTGTTTCTTCTTTAGTCGAGCATCTTCGAGTACAATTTGTTCAACTTTTTGGATAAGTGCTGGCGTGGTCACCTCAATGCTCCTGCCCGGCCTCGGGTCGTCTTCAAGGGATTTTCCTTGTTTAAAAGCAACACCATGGTTTTTCCCGGACAAGAGTCGCCGTAAACCAATGACATCTCATTCATTATGGTCGCGACTGATTTTCCTTGCCTGGTAAGGAACTTTATAACGGCACGATATTCGATTTTTTCCATATTTCACTTTTCACTCCTGATTATGTTACTTGGTTGACGATTTGTGTCTAATAACAATGATATATCTATCATGAGTCGCTGCACTGGCCACGCCCCCAATGCGCCTACTCACCCCTCTACAAACCGCTCATTCCGCGAATATAAAAACGCTCCCTCGTATCATTTGTAGGGCTTTTTACGTTGTTTATTTAGCAAGCTATCAATTAAATCGCTCTTATAACCGTTATTAAGGGTGATTTGTTTTATGATATTTAATTCTTTCTGAATTGTAAGTGGTGTTGATTTCTGCTCGCAAAATTACATATCAACCTACATCAAAACGTCATCACTCATGTATAACTATATCATCGTAATTATTGTGTAGTGTTTCATCGATTACGCTACATATTCCTTACGCGAATGGAACGTTTAGTTAATTTGAATTTATAAACGCACAATAAAATCAATTTAAAGCAATTAATAAGACTTTCGAAATGCCTGGTGCGATTAAATTAAAAAATTGAAGTGTATTTATTATTAAGAAAGGAATTATAATCAAAAATTTAAAAGTGCATGAGGAAATAGATATTATTTTTTTTATCTCCTCACGAAATTGGGTCAATCATTTCTGATTTAGACGGCATGACATTTGCTTTAATTAAAAGGAAGCGTTAAAAGCCTCTTAATTTTATTATCTTATGAAGCTTATCTAAATGCTAAATCGCGTTATTGCTTTTTCTAAAGCTTAAATTTAGGCGAAAAGGAAGTAGTTTTTACGAACCTCATTTTCACATCGTCGTCCTCAAGGCCTTGTTCGTTAATTTTTAACTGATAAAGATTCTTCGCAAATTCCTGCAAAATAATATGAAACGTTTAAAAGACACAGAAGATTTAATATATAATATTGACAAAAAATAACATTGTATAGAAACTAATGGTACGCGTATTTCTTTGGATAGAATATTTTTATTTTCTATTTTTATTAAATATTATTTTGTTGGTACAAAGGGTACTAGGAAGCTGTAGCTTTGTTTATTTAACTTCGTCAGTCAGGAAGTCAATTTGAGTCATCCAACGTAAGCATTTTAAAATGTTTGCTCGTTAGCTGATCTTATTTTTGCATAATTGAACGCGTTACACTTTACAACAGATTTATCTTCGAAATTTATATGAACCGGTTAACAGATGAAAAATCTCAATTTTTATTTTAATAATCGTGTAAACTAGGTATGAAATTAATGCGTTTTACAGACATAAAAGTCGTTAATAAATTGTAAATAAATAAACATTGAAAAAGAAACAAATATTTTAATTTAAATAATTGGATATACAAAGGGTACCAGGAAAGTTTTGCAATACAGCTTTGTTTATTTAATTTTTTCAAAGTAATTTCCTCTACACTCAATACACCTCTCCATCCACCGAAACCAATTTTTAAACCAGTTCTGCCAAGTTTCGCTAGGGAGTAAAGCACACTCGTTGTCGCAAGCCCGCAGAAGGTTCTCATCACTGGAAAACCGCCTCCCTTTTAGCTTCAGTTTCACATGCGGGAACAGTGTAAAGTCGCAGGGAGCAAAATTTGGACTGTAAGGAGGGTGCTCGAGAAGTTTCAATCCTGTCATGGTCAAATATTCGGTGCAGGCTTTAGCACGGTGAGCTGGAGCATTATCGTGATGGAGGAACCAGATATCCATTCTTGACTTTGGCCGCAGGTTCTTCGTAGATCCAATGACTTTAGGCAGGCACTGTTCAGTATACCACTTAGCTGTGACTGTCTTCTGTGTGTCCAAAACGACGCGTTCCACAATTCCACTCGATTTGAAAAATACAATCATTTTTTTCATTACAGATCGGGATTTTTTGACAACTACGGGTGTGTTCTCATCATCAAAGACCAAAACTTTGTTTTGAGCTCTGGTCGGCACATCGTAATAGTACAGCCAAGTCTTGTCACCTGTCACGATGTTGTTCACATACCGAGATTGTCCCTTATTAAACTTTTTTAGCATCTCCCGGCATCAAGTCACACGTCGTGTCATCTGCTCTTCAGTCAGTCGATGCGGCACCCAGAGAGAACACAGTTTCTTTACGTGCAAATGATCATGCAGAATCGAACGAATTGCTGGTGCATTTAAGCCTGAAGTACCCTCTATGTATTGGTAGGTCACTCGCCTGTCCTCGCCAAGCATTTTCCTCACAGTAGTAACATTTTCCTCGGCAACTGACGTTCGTGGCTTTCCCGGCCTCCCATCATCCTCCACAGTTAAATTTCCCCTTTGGATTTCTCTATACCACCTGAATATCGTTGTGCGATGTGGACAAATCACTTAGTGCAAGAGTCATTTCTTCGAAGCACTGGTCTATGTTTAAACCACGCACGAAATTATAACGCAAAACTGCCCTTATTTCATTTTGTGACGACTATGCCATTGCAAGCACTTTACACTTTCACTGCTAATGAATAACTGAGCCCATCAACATGGCGCTGCGGCTACTATCCATGTATGAACATGTCTCAACATGCAGCAACAAGCAGTTGCGTCATATTGCATAACTTTCCTAGTACCCTTTATATTTCAATACGTTAATGTATCAAATAATAAATGCTAATCATTTAAATACAGCTCCGATTTTTTTTAGGTACGCTTTTGTACCTATCAAGCATTAAGTATATATATTTGTATTTTCCTAAATGTAATTCCGGAATGGTTTTATTGATATATTTATGGTTGTTATATGTTTTCCTATCTTGTATATTATCGGGTTCATTTGAAAAGAATGTTTAATTTATATATTCCTATATTTTTAATTTTGGGTATTGAATCTATTATGTATTTTCCTTTATGTATTCCAAGAAAAGTTTTAATTTGACAGTGTAATTATTAATTGTATTATGTACATTGTATAAGTTATGATATGCACTTAGAAATAATCTCTTTGTGTTTAGAATGCGTGACGGCTAGCTAAACTCGCTCTTTGTTCAAAATTCATTTTTAGACCAATGCCAAATACACACTGTTTCTTCATGCGCAATTTCTCTGCTTCTAATCATGCAAATGTCATGATATTTTGACATAACATTGGTGAAAGGTCTACCTTACTGACGCATATTTTTTTAAATGGATGGTGTCACTAAGAATTTTTTTAAAAAGTTCGGTTTTCTCGGCAACAGATTATGTATAATTACTACTGCTATAATTAATAGTATCTGCATGTCCGACAACGCTTTACGTGCAATAAACTTTGAGTTAAGCCAGTTTTAACCATATTTTACGTCGAAAATCTATTTCCACTATAGAATTAAACCGAACAATTAGGACTAATGATTATCTCCGTTCATGGGATCAGTATTTAAACACACGGTGTTTAAATTTGAACTCATAATACACACACGCCAGGTGCACATAGTTTTAGCGAAATATTATAAAGCGTATTATGTTCATATTTTTTGTTATATTGTATAAGCTTAAATGTAATTTAGATGTTTCCACGTAAATCTGATGATTTATGAGGGCGCTTATTTTATGCTCCGGCAAATCGCGAGAGTTTATAAATTCATCTGTTTTGCGTAAAGTAGTTTGAATTTTTCTCGAGGTTCTTCCCTGTAGTTCGCACGATAACGTAATAACGTTTATTTCTCGCAGATAAAATTTTGAAGGTAAATAATTCGAAACCCGAGAAAATCTTCAATTTTGGAAACATCTAAAATGCGTATATACGTGTGTAAATAGGATTTTGATTCATTTTGAATAATCATTTTACAGTTTTATTGCAAATTTACCTTCAACGATATCCGTGTACACCTTTCAATATATTTCCCGAATAACATAACGGTTTAGCTATTGATTTATGCCTTTTGTAAATATGATCGAGATTGCTAAATTTGTAATAAATAGTATAGGAGTGGGAGACTTAAAATTCACTTCTCAACCAATGCCAAATACGCACTGTTACTTTATGTGTAATTTCTTTGCTTCTAGTGATGCAAATGTCATGATATTTTGACATAACATTGGTAAGAGATTTACCTTACCGACGCATATTTTGTTAAATAGATGGCGCCACTAAGAATTACTATTTTAAAAAAGTTCGGTTTAATCTGCGACAGACTGTGTATATAACATCAATCTGCCCTTTCCCATCTAAACAATCGCAAACTTGTTGAGAGAAAGGAGTTAAATTTGCTATTGTTGAACAAGTTATAGCATCTAGGATTTTATATATAATTTTTACGGTTTTGAATTTTGCGGTTTTTCTGAAGAATAAATAAAACACATAATTTGCATTCACTTTCAAAAACTTTTTATTGGTAATTGAAGTATCAGTTATGACATTTATATGCGAAAAATAATATCTGCCAAATGGCCTCCTCTTGCAGCTCCACAGACGTCCACTCTTTTGTTAAAATTTTCAATGACATTTTGACATAATTGCGGCTCTATCTCACCAATGACACCAATAACTTCATCTTCCAAAGCTGGAATTGATTGTGGATTGTTTTTATAAACCTGACTTTTCACACAACCCCAAAGAAAATAGTCTGACGATGTCAAATCAAATAATCTTGCTGGCCAATTAACATCACCGTTTCTTGAGGTTACACGTGCAGGAAATTTTTCTCTCAATAAATCAACTGATTCGTGTGCAAAGTGAGGTAGGTGTAGCGCCATCCTGTTGAAACCACATATCCTCTAGATCAATATTCATTAATTCAGGCAACAAAAATTCGGTTATCATTCGATGATATCAATCACCATTGACAGTTACAGCATCACCAGCAGCATTTTCGAAGAAGTAAGGTCCAATTACACCGCCTGACTATAATGCACACCAAACAGTAACTCGTTTAGGATGCAAGGGTTTCTCATGAATAATTCGTGGATTTTCCTCATACCAGATACGGCAATTTTGTTTATTAACATAGCCACCAAGTTCAAAATGTGCCTCATCAGAAAACATTATTTTTTGAGAAAAATCAGCTGATTGTTCATTGATGAAATTGACAAATGAACGACGTTTTAAATAATCTAATGGCTTCAGTTCTTGCGTTATTTGAATCTTATATGCCTTCAGAGCTAAATCCTTGTGTAAAATACGCCATGTTGTTGATACACTAAGTCCAAGTTGTTGTGAACGTCGTCTAATGGACATTTCTGGTTCTTCAGCAACACTTTCACGAACCAAACCAATATTTTCTTGTGAACGACCACTACAACTGTATTTTTCACTTTTTTGATCTTCCACGGAACCGGTTTCTTGAAATTTTTCAATAATTCGACCAATGATGCTTTCAGATGGACGATTATGTAAACCATAAAATTCACGTAATTTTCTAAAAACTCTTTTCACAGAATGCTGATTTTTATAAAATAATTCGACAATTTGAACGCGTTGTTGTACCGTGTGCGAAGCTATTTTTATAAATGTCATACATCACACTTTTTAAATGCCCACATACCCAGACAAATTCAGTGCGCCGTCTATATTTTATTTATTGTTAAAAAAACCGCACAATTTGAAACACTCTTTATAAAGAAGCAATGACCAGTCAGTTTACATGTCGAAAACATAGAAGAAGAAAAAGTCAACTTCGTAAAAAATCTTAAGTAGTCAAGAATATAGACCGTATATTTTTAACTTTTTCCCACTTCTTTTTAAATCAGCGTTTTTTCTGAGACGTGTCTTGTATAATAAGCGAATTGGACATTCCCTAGTTGCTTTTAATTTTCCAAATACTTAAAGTTTAGATTCACAAAATACGTGGAGCTGCGACCAAAAATATATCGATTTGCGTCGAATACGTACCCTCTCTTCCTTCTTCCAATATTTATGTCCGCCTTCATAGTTAAGACCCGACACCTTTCCGTTCAGAACTTAATCTTTCTCTTCTTATTTTCTCAGAATTTAAATACTCTTTCATTTCGGCATTCGATGAATTGAAACAATTCATTCGGGTGTTCTTCTTCATTATTTCGCGATATATACTCACTTTAAGGATCCTCTGCTTCTGGGAGGTTTAATTTAAATTACTTGAATTTGTAAAGGAAATGTATTTCCTTTAATTTGGACTTTATATTTCTGTTCTATAGGAATTTTTGCTGCCTATTTATTCGAGGTGAATTAAAAAAAAAGATTTTAATTTGTCGCGTTATTGTCTCGAGTTGTTGGATAGGATGAAAGAATATAATATGAACTTAAAATCATATTTAATACATTGTAACGCCAAATACATTAGTAGGCTATGAGAAACCTCAGAGTTCGCAGTAGCATACAACCTCGCTGAAAAGCTGGCTTGCTACGTGCGATTATAAATAAAATAAATAATTTAATCACTAGGGTTGATACATAACCCCTTTCCACATCAATTTTCGTAATTCTGTATACGTATTTCGACAACTAAGTTGTCATCATCAGCAGATAAATTAAGCAGTGTTGCACCTGGAGAACTACGGCAATAAATACCCGTACGAAACAATTAATTCCGCACACGATCCGTACCGCTGAATGCCAAGACGCACACTGTGCTCAGTGTGCAACGCTGCTTAATTTATCTGCTGATGATGACAACTTAGTTGTCGAAATACGTATACAGAATTACGAAAATTAATGTGGAAAGGGGTTATATATCAACCTTAGTGGTTAAGTTAATCAACCACAGGCTCCATCAAAATCACCTTCAAAATAAGTAATGTATGCAATTAGGTACTTTATTTTTTTTCACGTATTGATGTATCCTGACGTTAAATGCGGTGTAGTATTGTATCATCAGCATACTTTCCATTAATAAATAAAAAAGTAAATAAAACCCTACCACATCCTATTCTGTATATATATTTTAACAACTAAGTTGTCATTATCAGCAGATAATTAATTACGGATCCGCGATAAACTAAAGCAGACAGAGAGACGAAACTACGTGTTGTTACTCGGGATGTATCAAGGTGAACGACATTCCAATTATAGTCTCTCCCGATGCGGCTGCGCGATGAAAGGAGCGCAATCTCGTTATTTAATTGCCATACCTTTATATTCCGATGTAGGAAAATGATTTATAAATTTATTTACACCCGTTGCAGTTAACAATCCACCTTTGCGTGTCATCTTCGCGTCAGTAACATGATGTAAGCTATCGGCATTGCTTTCACGCGTTCGTCCTTCCATCGAATCCTGTCGCTGGTTTTTCAAAGGATTGTTCAACCTTAGATGAGTAATAATTATGTATTATTACTCTCGAGCTCGTAATGCGAATTAAGATCTTTGGCTGCCAACATTCACTTAAACAAGATTATAAACTACGAAAAACCTTTCCAGAGAATGGATCAATAGATTCAATCCCGAAACACTCGGTATGGTAAACCAGTAATTTAACACTGAGCCATCAGATGGTTAAAACGCGAATCATAATTAAAGAAAATAATATAATGAAGGAACATCTAATAAAACTTAATGAATGTTGACAAAAGTGCGATTCATGCAAACAATGGAAGCACCACTTTCCCTGTTTTCGTAAGATGAAATAATTTTTGACCCTATCCATGGAATATCTGGCGGAGCAAAAGACAACTTATGCTGTCTCCATACCAATGAAGGCTTAGTAATAAGGTTGTTAATCTCATGTATTGCTTCTTGAGCCTCATTTGATTGTTTTTATTACTCCATTCTCTTCTATTTCCTACCAGTCATCTTGTGCCCCTCTATTTTAGATTTACTGAAGTTCTCTGTCTATGTTTCTTTTCCACATGTGTATTTAGTTGATTGGCATAAGTTGTTCTATGACATTTATTTCGTCTCCGTTATCTTCCATAAATCTGTATTGCTGATTTTGTAAAGCTCGAAAAATTTCGCTCACAATTCCTAAGTATCTGTTTATGTAGTACTGGGACCTGAAGTTAGCACATAATTAAAAACTTAGCGGCCATCTCTGAAGTTGCTTTTTTTCTAACTCACGGTAGAATATCAGGTCGATAAATTAGTATCAATTGAATACTTATTTAAAAAAGAAGCTACTAATACGTCGTAAATATAAATAAGAAATAAAATTTTATGTCGCGTTATCATTTTCTTTAAAAATATTATATTGTACTATTCATATTCCATTCTGTTAAAAATTCGTTTTAATTTAAAGTAGCACAGGAACGAGTCAATTTATCTTCATCTTACAAAATCAATTTCGTCCTTGATCCTCCAGATCATTTTTTTCTCGCTCTCGCCGGAATTTCAATTTTTACATCACTCTCGAATCCATGAACAACAGAGCAAGCTCATGTAATATACAAGCTACTATTTAAAATTCGTTTTTATATTTCGCTGCAACATTATATTAAAACTTTTTAATCGTCAATTTAGGGAAAATCGCCTATATTGTACCGCTGCAAATTTTCTAAGTCAGTAATGTGGTACCATCTAGTGACTATAGTGATATTCGTTAATTCAACAGAAACTGTTATCCAGTTGTAAAACTAAATTTGGCGGGCTTCGATATTTATTTGTGACTTGTTTATTAAGATTTTACACCAAACCAGGTAAAACAGTGACTTTATTTCTTTGTTACAACAATAAATTTTCCGTGGAGTTGAAGTAGTTGCATAGGTTGCATTACTATCACTTAAAGTTGCTATAATTTCAATTTTTACGCCCCCCTTGAATACATGAACAAAAGAGCAAGCTCATGAAATATACAACCTATTATTTAAAATTCGTTTTTATATTTTGCTGTAATATTATTTTAAAACTTTTTAACCCCGTCAATTTAGGGAACTCGTCTATATTGTACCGCTGCAAATTTTCTAACAAGTCAATAATGTGGTACCATCTAGTGACTATAGTGATAGTCGTTAATTCAACAGAAACTGTTATCCCGTAGCGAAGCCCCTTTTCCACATTAAATTTCGTATTCTGTATACGATTTCGACAAATAAGTTGTCATCATCAGTAGATAATTGAACAGTGTTGCGCCTGGAAAACTACGGCAAAAGCCCGCACGAAAGCTAAAACGCGCACTGCTGATGATGACAACTTAGTTGTTGAAATACGTTTACAAAATACGAAAATTAATGTGGAAAGGGGTTATACATATATCACCTTTAAGTGATTAAATTAATCAACCTCAGGCTTCATCCAAATTATCTTGTGTATAGGTAGTTTCATATATCGTACATGTACAATTCAGGAACCTACGGCATCGTGACCGTATTTTAAATTTTCTTTGGTAATCTTTTCTTTTTTAATATGTTTGTTGCTTTGTTCTAATTATTATCTTTACTCTTTTTTATTGGGAGTTTCGACCATTTTGTTAAGAAAACATTTAATTTATTATATATTAACGACGTTTCGAGGCAGGGGGTCTCTCTTTTTCAAGTTATTTTATTCAAACTGCAATATTTATTACAGTTATATTTCCAATTGTAACCAATAGTTTATATATATTTATATAATTAATTTAAACATTTTTGTGTAAAATTAAACAAAAAATATATTTTTAACAAATGTAAGTAGTCATATATATATATATATATATATATATATATATATATAAATATTGTTCACAATTGAAAATACACAGTCCGTCGTCCAGAAAACTGACCTTTTTTAAAATAGTAATTTTTAGTGGCGTCATCTATTAAAAAATATGCGTTGGTAAGATAGCTCTTTCACCAATGTCAAAATATCATGACATTTGTCTCATTTTGCATAAAGTAACATGGGTAGGCAGAGAAACAAAGAGCAAATATCAAGTTCTATTTTAAACTCGGTAAATCGTTTCCTGAAACATTTAATTTGACGAAACAAGTATATGGCGATGGGTGTTTATCATGTACGAGTGTGTATGGATGGCATAAATGATTTAAAGACGGTCGTATGGACATAAATAACGACGAACATCGTGGTGCAAAAAATCTGTGGTCACGGAAAGTAAGATCGAACTTGTGTTATTGTGTTAATTAAATGTTTACAAAGATTCAAATCATCGACACAGTATTTAGGACCGAGAAAAATTTGTGCAAGGTTTGTACCACACAAGCTAACTGAATTCAACATTGTACAGACTTGATTAAAGAGTCAAAAAAGACGAACAATTCAGGTATTCTATTATATCTGGCGATGAGACGTGCTGTTTTCAATATGATCCAGAGATCAAGCGTCAAATCAGAGCTTTGACGCTTGGTCTTTGGATCATATGCATATATCATGAAAATGGTAACTGGCGTTTGTTACATGATAATACACCATGTCATTGTTCGACGCTTATCACTGATTTTCTAACTTCAAATGGCATTTTAACCAACAACTAGTCATAGTTTTTACCGGATTTGCCCCCCTGCCATTTCTATCTATTTTCTAAAGTACAGTTGCCGATGAAAGGACAGCGTTACGCAGACGGCGAAACCATTAAATAGGCGCCGACAGCGATCTTGAAGGACATCTCTAAAGATGAGCTTTAAAATTCATTCGACATGTTAATTGTCCACGCAAAACGTTGTATTGAATCCGAAGGCGACTACTTTGAATAAAATAAATGAATTTTACCTAAATAGTAAGCTTTTGTTTTTATTTTAAAAAAGTTCGGTTTTCTCTGCAACAGACTGTATACTTGTATAATTGTAAAAGGTATTGCATGTTAAAAAAATTAATAAATTGAAAAAGGGCGATCCCTTTCAACAGTTAAGCTGTCATATTCAGTAGGAAAAAATAAATGCAATGTTCAAAGATGGACTCGTGGTAAAGTTAAACAGAAAAAACCGCGAAACATTCCATTCAATGTTGATTCGATATTTTTCAGTTTATATTGGATTGTTGTATTAATAGTAGCATGTAATTATATTTGTCGCACTTAACGTATCAAATAATTAATTATAAAGTTAACTGAGGAAATTGTATCTGCTGAACTATGTTGAAGTCAGTAACATATTTTGTGCTGACACTATTTGCTTGTATATTCAAACTATGCGGTCACAACCGGAACACTCTATGTTCGTAATTATCTATCCGCCTGTAAAATGTAAATTTTACTCAATAACATCTAGAATCGCCGCGTGTCGATAAACGCAGTTATTCTAAATCTGTGATGTAACGTTTAATTTAATATTTAACTAGGTCGGTGTGTTCCAGGGGCAAACACATTTTCAGCGGAATACTGATCAAGTTGAAAAAAGGAAAATATGAAAATATATGTTTGTGTATATTTCTCACCTATGTGAAAAAAATACGCGGGTATATTTAGGGGATAAAAAAAGAAATAAAGAAATAGAAAGGTCTATCCAAATCCTAAATATGACATATAATTCTCCGGAGAGTTCTTGTAAAGAAACCGGCTTTCAACCGGTTCGGCGTTTTCAATTTTACAGATACGCAGACAATGGTAAACCTTGTTCGTTCATTCAAAGGATTTGAGAGGTTCGGTATTTCCGAAGCTACATATTTTTCCCCTTAGACTGTAACTATTCAAATGTCATAATATATTAGATCGTACGAGTCGTATGGTCACCGTCTGAAGCCTAGATGAAGTTCGCAAATTATCGTATCGCATTCGATTCAAACCTTTTTATTTAATAACACTGTACAACTTTTAAAGAAAGTTATTATTAAAGCGGGGATGTTTAAACACCATCCACGAGCGGCAAGCGAAGCTGGTACAGCTGTCTCCATCAGTCTGGGCAGTTATCACACGTTTGTGCGGATTTTGCCGTGGTTTCAGGCACGACTCTATGATTAATTTCACAGGCCTGCGACGGAAAAATTGTTTAAAATATAATCAGTGATTTTTATAGTTTTTTGTACGCTACTTACGGAAAAACAAAAAAAAAATCCACACGCACAGTTTAGTAACAAATTTCACTTGAAATTATCGACAACTAGGCATTTTAGGCAAGTAAGCATTACAGTGTTTAATCTCGATAATTAAAATTAGGCTTAGATTGGTCGTGAGAAATATTAATTTGGTCTGAATAATTGTCAAACGTCCGTTTGA
This sequence comes from Dermolepida albohirtum, assembly GCA_031893035.1. Taxonomy (NCBI): domain Eukaryota; kingdom Metazoa; phylum Arthropoda; class Insecta; order Coleoptera; family Scarabaeidae; genus Dermolepida; species Dermolepida albohirtum. Next base: position 53,246 of record JAVIWB010004945.1, on the reverse strand, counting down.
CAGCTTTGAGACAAAAATCGGCTCAAAAGAAAAAAGATCGTGAGTATCTTTTAAACTTGTTGTAACCAGATTTCTTGGGAACGAAAAGGATCCTGACTACAAGGCTATTGTAGCTGAAACATTGGAAATTTTCAAGAATTTAGTCTGTAACATGAGTCTAAAAGTACGTTTTTTCTTGTTCGATTCCTAGTCATCTTACAGCAGAAGAAGCTCATAAAGAAGTTTTTTTGGGAAGTGAAAACGATTCTACAAGGACGACTAAACAAAAATATCATTCAGTTTTACTAGTTTTGTGTTGTCTACGAGGATTGTTTGACAAGTAGTGAGAATGGAAAAGAAAAACGAATTTTTTAAATACAAAATAATTTTTATTTTTCAATATATTCTCCTAAAAGAGCAATACATTTATTCCAACGGTGCTCCAATGCCCTTATGCCATCCCTAAATTCGATTCCGGAAGGCTTGCAAAATACTCATTTACGAAGATGATAAGCTCGTCGTTAGACGAAAATTTCTTTCCACCTAGTGCCGTTTTCAATTTTGGAAAAAGGTGGAAGTCGGAAGGGGCTAGATTCGGCGAATAAGGCGCATGCGGTACTAACTGGAAATGCAACTCGTGGATTTTGGACATCGCGACTGTGCTGGTATGCGTGGGAGCGTCGTCTTGGTGAAACAGAATCTTTTTCTTTGCCATTCCTAGCCGTTTAGCACGAATCTCAACATTTAATTTTTGTAGAAGTTCTGTATAATATTGTCCGTTTATTGTGGCACCTTTCTGAAGGTAATCAATGAGCAAAAGGCCCTTTGAATCCCAAAAAATTGATGCCAACACCTTGTTTGCCGATAAAGTGGTTTTCGCTTTCTTTGGAGGTGCAGAACCACGTTCTAACCAATGTTTCGACTGTTGTTTAGTTTCGGATGTACTGTAGTGTATCTAAGTTTCATCGCAAGTAACAAATCGCCTACAAAAATCAACCGGATTCCGCTTATAAAGGTCCAACCATTCATTGGAAATGCGCAAACAAGTGAACTTTTGATCAGTCGTAAGCAATCGCGGCACCCATCTTGCCGAAAGCTTGGAAAGGCCCAATTCTTTCGTTAAAATGTGGTGTACGCGTTCTGTTGAAATGTTTACCATGTCTGCTACCTCTCTCACTTTGAGTCGTCGATCTTGCGTAATAATATTATGGATTTTTATAATCATTTCCTTAGAAGTCACGATTTTGGGGGCTCCAGAGCGCGTTTCATCAACACAGCTTGTTCTACCACGTTTAAATTCATTTACCCATCTACTTATTGTGGCGGATGATGGAGCAGATTCATCTAATGTTTCCCGTAACTCATCTTTTATTTCGGTAGCTTTCATACCCTTAATTACGAAGTATTTAATCACCGCACGATACTCTGCTTTTTCCATTTTAACAAAACTGCGTGTTGCTTCTTTTTCAATCAGCTGTCAAAAATAAAATTAGTCAACCGATTTATGTAAATGTCGGAATGTAAACATATAAATAGGCAACCTAAATTACAGTGTATTTGTTTTACCAATTAGAGCGCCACCTATGTGTCATTCTCACTTCTTGTCAAACTATCCTCGTATATGAGAAATATTTGGTGTCTTATGATTTTAATAAAATATAAAATAAAATATACATTCCGTAAGTTTTTGTATATGGCTTACTATTTCTAAAATACATTTTTTGTGAGAAACCCCTACGTGATAGAAAAAAAAAGGTTTTCGTTTTTGGGTACAGCACTGAAAAACACAAGAAAAGTGACTGAAAGCAATTTTTAAAAAACATTTTTTGCAGACCTGTGACAACTGATAACGATGATGACAACTTAGTTGTCGAAATACGTATACAGAATACGAAAATTATTGTGGAAAGGGGTTATATTAACTTTAATTGATTAATTTAATCAACCACAGTGATGAAAGATGGGCTACATATTCTAACTTATACGTATTAAAATATTCTTCAATAATTGAATTATGACATTCTTTTAGAGATATTTGATTGGTTAATAATATTCCTTTGTCTTAAATTCGCGTCTTAATTCGAATTAACTTAATTGCACTTTAGTCACGTTCTAACCAGATCCTCGATTATTAATTAATCGCAAAAAAAATGAATGAACTGTAATTAAATTTCAATTTAATTGTATTAAATTTATATTTTGTACACGTAACGTCACTGTCGATTTTGTGGCAATTATAGCTACACTATTGTGCAAATTAATGGAATCATTTAGTTTTCTGCATGTGGCAACATTGTTAGGTCAGTTTTGACAGTAGTTTTATGTCAAAAAACATAACCTATAACACTGGGAACGCATTACACAGTTATTCAGTGCGTTATAGAGAGTTTGTTCACATATACTCTTTCGAAGTTCAAAATTTGATTTATTTTGTGCTTTTACCGGTTGTTCGCGATTTGGATATCACGCCCAGATAACGTGAGAAGATTGTGACATTAAGTGAGCACACTTCAATGACACAGAGAGGTATTGCTCAGGAATGTGGTGTTAGTCAAGGAGTAATAAGCAAGATCCTAAAGCAAAAAAAGAATACCGGAATAGTTGAAGTGAAACGAGCGGGAAAATGTGGGAGAAAGAGGAAGATGACATCCCGGAATGTCACTTTTTTGGTCAGAAATAGCAAGTAATTCTGAACTACAAAAGGACTTAGCCGACGCTGGAGTGAAAGTGCATGACTCGACAGTTCGTAGAAGGCTTTTAGAGTCTGGAGGAAAAGCCATTCGACCACAGAAGAAGCAACACCTCACTCAACGAATGATGACGCAGAGGCTTATTTGGGCCAAGAAATATGCCGGATGAAATGAGGAAGACTGGAGAAAGGTGTTGTCCTCAGACGAGTCCCATTTTTTGGTGCAGGGGCAGCGATCAAAATCCGTGAGAAAAAGTGGAGATGAAAAACTCATTGCAGCTCATATCGATCAGACTGTCAAACATCCTGTAAAGAAGATGTTTTAGGGATATTTTCGTACATGGGGACTGGATCACTGGTGCCTATAGAGGGCATGATGGACAGCCAGAAATATAAAGAGTGACTGGATAAGTATTTGGGAAAAGATCTAAAGAAATGTGAGCCAAACGGAGGTGCAATTTTCCAACAAGACTCAGCTCCATGCCACAAATCGAAGGTTATGGTCAAATATTTCAAGAAAAAAGGAATAACTCTCCTCGACTGGCCTGGCAATTCTCCAGACTTAAACGCAATTGAAAATCTGTGGGCCATTTGTAAGGCTAGGTTACATAAAATGGACTGTACAACGAAGACAAAATTGATAGAAGCAGTAATTCAGGTGTGGTTTCGGGACGAGAAAATACAGGAAAACTGTCAAAAATTAATAGATTCCATGCCGAAAAGAGTTCAGGCTGTCATCGCAGCCAAAGGAGGGCCTATCTCTTATTAAATTACTAGTAATTTATAATTTTATACCATCTCATCGTGATTATATGACAAATAAACGGTTTTCTTAGTTATATTGTGTTTGATTCAATTAATTTGCGCAATACTTACTTTATCGAAGGTCTGTCGTAAAGATGCAGAAAATAATTAGAAAATATCTTTCAAATTCTCCAATTACTTGGTTGAAGAACAAATCTCTTATTTCACATATAAAATAGTTTAAGACTTATAGTATCAAAACGCATGTTCAAATCAGTACGTAAAATATTTTTTAGTACAGAAAAGAAAGTCAAATCTATGCTTACCTCTCCATTTTCAGGGGGATCCCCATTTCCAAAGGTTGACGTCACGACAAGCAACAAAGCCTCATGTTCGATATTCGATATGTCGTAGTCAGACATACAATATACTTGTGCGTTGAAAGCGTGCCCGAAAATTTCACCCAATTTCTTGGCGAAACTCTCTGACTTTCCAGTTTCGGTGGCGTAAAGGACGGTTGCCTTAATACGCCTCGAGAGGGCTCTACCGAACAGTTTCGACGTGAACTTGACTGCCCTGAAATAGAAGTTCGTTTACGGACCATTTTTTTCTTTTTCAAAAAGGGGAACGAACGATTGCTTTCGTTTAGGGAATTAAAGTGAAGTTAATTGCGCGAGAATGGAAGGGCTGACTACACACGCCGATTGACGTGTGAGTTTGTTTACCTTGCGATCTGTGTGAAGTGGAACTTTCTTTTCGGTTTCTTTTCGCTCTTTCCGGAGTCCCTGCCCTTTTTCCAAACGTGGGTTTTCCAAGCGGGATCCTGAAATGTTTGTTTAATCAGTTCTAGGTACGTGCGCGGTCTTTTTTCGTTGATATAAAAATAAAAATATGTAGGTAAAGGCAATTCATGTACAGAAGTTTATGTTTGATAAGTTCTTTGCTACCTTTTCTTTTTTAAAATAAGTATGTGGAAGAAAATTTGCATCACAAATACGAGCAGAAATTGTATGATTTTGAAACAAACAAGAATAATACATATATTTGAGAATAATATTTTGTTAAACGTACCTAATAATACCTAATAATATTTTTAAATTGGTTCCGATTGAAAAATAAAAGAATAGATTAATTACTTTATAGAAATGGATTGCTTGCGAAGTCAACAAATTTTAATCTAACAATCGATATATCGTGTGTCCTAAGACATGATTACCACAACTTAAGAATGTGTTACTGAATCAATTTCAAGATTAAATGTTTAATGAACATATTCCCAAAATGAATGTTAAAAGGAATCATTCAAATGTTAGTAACACCCTGTTTACTACATATGTTTCAGGGATTCACCCTTCATCAGGTAGACTTGTGTTATTAACAAACGATTCCTTCGTAGAGTTTATCGTATCTTTTCGATACAAAAAAGTAATGAATAAACATTGCCTCTCTCCCTCGTCCAATACAAGAATGTATTAAACGACAAAGCGAGAATGCGTCTACCTCGCTGGTCGAGAACAATCTTTCCAGAGCGTGTGTAGACAGACACTTGCAACCTCGACGATTTGCAGAATAAATGAAGGAATCATTCAAATGTTAATAACACCCTGTCTACTACATATGTTTCCGAGAATTCACTCATCTTCAGGTAGACTTGTGTTATTAACGAACAATTCCTTAGTAGAGTTATTCGTATCTTTTCGATACAAAAAAATAATGAATAAACATTGCCTCCCTCTCTCGTTGAATGATTCTTTTTAACACTCATTTATTCGGTTAGTCGCCAAAGTAGTGTCTATCTAAGTGTCTATCTACACAAGCTCTGGGAACTTTGTTCTCGACCAGAGAGATAGACGCGTCCTCGCTTTGTCGTCCAATACATTCTTGTGTTGGACGAGAGAAGAAGGCAATGCTTATTCAATATACCTAAAATTCTATCGTAACTGAGTTACGATCATTTGAAGTTCACATTGTTAGGTACTTCCATGGCAAACTAGAGAATTCCATTTTCAAGTTAGATTTTCGGTGAATGTTTGGTATGGTGTTATTGACGACTGTATCATTGGACCGTTTATAATCGAAGAACGTCTTGTGGCAGTTCGTTATTTACGTTTCGTGTAAAATGATCTTACATCACTGGATGACGTTCCTTTTAATGAAAGATGACGAATGTGGATACAGCACGATGGCGCACTTCCACTTCAGTAAAAAAAGTAACATTGAGGAAGACGTTGAGCAGTTAGTTGGCCACCAAGATCACCAGACTTGAAGCCCCTAGATTATTTTTATGGGGAAGACTGAAAGATTTGGTTTATGCAGAACAATTTGAAAACAGATAACAAGTTGTTGCTGAAATTATGGATGCAGCAGAAGCTATTCGTGCTGATCGTGAGACTGTTAACGGAGCTATTTTTTCTAAGAAGAGCTAGACTATGTGTACAGCAACTGGGTGGACATTTTGAACAAGTAATTCAATGAAGCGATTCCTTGATAAATGGTTTTCATTGAGTTTCTTTTGCAAAGGTTCCTAATACCTGAATTAGTAGTTATCTACAACTACAAATGCTTGTAACTTAGTTTCTATAGAATTTTGGGCATATGTTCATTAAATATTTTTAACTTAAAATTGCTTCAGTAACACATTCTTAAACTATGGCAATCATGTCATTGGATACTAGGTAGGTATGTATGTATGTATACATATATAATATATATATATATATATATATATATATATATATATATATTTCAGGTTTCCAGTTTCAGGTTGACGCTTCACTACGAAGCAACTCCTGAAGAAGATTGAGATGTCATCGAAACGTCGAGACGCCGATTTTTTCGAGAATTTCTGCCCAACATCGCGGAGAGCCCGAAAATCTAATGTTACCAATATACATATACATATACATATATATATTTATATATATATATATATATATGTATGTATGTATGTTTATATGTATACGTTGCTCTTAATGTTTTCGCGGACGTATAATGATGATATGCCTTCGCAGGTTCTTAGCTGCGTGTAAGTTGTACCCCTTGAAGGACCATTCTCCCTACGTCTCAAAGAGATCGCATTCTTCTTCCGAAGCCGGTCTGTCGTTTGCGAAAGTTGAATATTCACTGATATGAATCAGAAATACCGACAGGTGTGCGCCGTCGACCGATATGTCGTGACAACTTATTGCTTGAATTATCCTGATCCTGAGACTGTTAGCGGAACTACGAGCTACCTCTTCAATTCTAAGAAGAGCTGGACTACGTATCCAGCAACCGGGTGAGCATTTTGATAAATAATTCAGTAAAGTGAGTTCTGTTTAGATGAATTTCGAGACTTTCTTTTTGCAGCAATACATAATATTTGCATTAATAGGGTTAACTAGAACTACAAATGTTTGAAGCCCAGTTATGATATAGTTTTGGGCATATATTCATTAATCACTGAAGGTTAATATACAATATAAGTCCTTTCCACATTAATTTTCGTGTTCTATATACGTATTTCGACAACTGAGTTGTCATTATCAGCAGACAGTTAAACAGTGTCGCACCTGAAAAACCACGGCAAAAACCCGGACGAAAGAAACTCCGTACACGATCTATACGATCTATACACGATCTAAAGCCAAAACGCACAGTATGCGCTTTGGCTAATACGAAGATTAATGTGGAAAAGGGTTATATATCAACCTTAAATGATTCAGTTAACCAACCACAGGCTCCATCCAAATTACCATATATTCATTAGACATTTTTAACTTGAAATTGCTTCAGGAACACGTCCCTAAGATGTGGCAATCATGACATAGGATACCCGGTATATATATATATATATATATATATATATATATATATATATATATATACATATATATATATATATATATATATATATATATATATATATATATATACATGAATGTCAGTGCATGGATGGTTTGATCCCTGCGAGAATTTATGCACCAAAAGTTATTAGCTGGCGTAAAGTTTGCAGTTCCGAGATTGGAATCAAAGTTCAATGATCTACTGTACATGGAAACGCCAAGAACCAATATACTTCTTGAACTCCATTAATGTACTCGGCTAGGAACTTTAACCTTTTCCATCGACGCACTGTTTGATATGTTGTTTTTCTTAGTACATAACAGGTTTTCCAATAAGAGTGATATGATTTCTTTAAAAAAAAAACACACTTATTGTTAAGAAAATTCAAAAGTTTTTTATTTAATGTGAATTACAATCGATACAATTAAGTTCTAAATAAAACGTCGTTCAAATGGCCTCCACGACTTCTTCTGCAGGAACGAATTCGATGAACCCATTTTTCGAGCACTTTTTCCACTAAATCTAGTCGTATGTCATGAATGGCATGTTCAATATTGACTTGTAAAGCTTGAAGAGAGTCTGGTTTATTTCGATAGACCAATGACTTCAAATAACTTCACAAGAAATAGTCTAATGGTGTTAAATCACAACTTCTTGGAGGCCATTCAATATCACAATTTTTTGAAATAATCGAATCTCCAAACTTTTCTCGCAATAATTCTATTGTTGTATTTGCTGTGTGGCACGTAGCCCCGTCTTGTTGGAACCAAATGTTGTCAAGATCAACTTCTTCCAATGTCGGCAATAAAAAGTTGGTTATCATCAATCTATACCGCTCTCCATTGACAGTAACGGTTTTACCAGCTTCATTTTGAAAGAAGTACGGACCGATGATTCCACCATACCAAAAACCACACCAAACTGTCAATTTAGGTGAATGTAATGCTTTTCATAAATAATTTGTGGATTTTCTTCGCACCAGAATCGACAGTTTTGTTTATTTACCACACCATTCAGATGAAAGTGAGCCTTATCAGAGAATATGATTTTCTTAAAAAAGTCGTTATCGTTTTCAAGTTGTTCCAAGGCAAAATCAGCAAATTCACGACGTTTACGGTGGTCCAATGGCTTCAGTTCTTGAGTGAGAACAATTTTATAGGTATGCAAACCCAAATCCTTTCTCAAAATCCGCCAGGTTGTGGTTTGAGACAGTCGCAATTGTTGAGAACGTCTTGGAATCGACAAATTACGACGTCTTCAGTAACACTTGCCTGAACGGCAGCAATATTTACATTACTTCGAGCGGTTCTTTGTCTTATTGGCACTTGAAAATTATGTAAAGAAAATGTAACCTCAAAATTTTTAACAATTCGACGAATAGCGAGCACACTTGGACGATTATTACAACCATAAAATGGCAAAAGCGCACGAAAAGTTGCAATTGAAGAACGATTATTTTGATAATAAAACTGAATAATTTGTAAACGTTGTTCTTGCGTATATCTCTCCATGATGAAATTGTAAACACTACTGAATACAATGAAAAACAAATGACAGATCATGACATATTACAAATGGTCGAAATGACACTTCAATATCATATCATCCCTATTGGAAAACCTTATATTTATTTGTATAACTTTTACATTATTAGCATTGTCAATGTAATATTTCCTTTTGTTTGTACTTATACCACTTAGAGTATCTCTGTTGGGTAACTAATAAATATTATTATTATAACAAAAGTTTTTTCACTTTCATTTTCTTTAAATTATTTTGGGGTGGTAATATCTAGATCGTAAATATTATCATTAATTTATAGAATCGAAAATTAAAGACTAAATCTTAGCATTCAAGGAATTGTCGCATTTACGAGAATTCAAGCCTCTGAATTATTAATTTATACATGAAATAAAACGAAACGGAAATGAATCATTTAAAAAGTACCGAGAAAAACATTAAATTCGCAATTATTAAATTCGCTTGACAAATAAAAGAAAAACGAAAGAAAATATTCACAGATCATTTTCAAACATCGTATTTAATACACGTACATTTGCTCAAACGTAAATCTTAAATCAATTTCCCCAATTTTCCCAAGAACTTTCGCCTGGAGGATCTCATCTAACTTAATTTGCTTACTTCGGCATCCATTTGTAAACACGCACATGTCAAATGAGCTAAATATTTGTGTGCGTAAATACATATATATGTATATATTCCGAACTTGGATATTAACATTCAAGAAACAATATTAGTAGTCCCGCCTTGGCTCTGTATTTATGTCTATCCGGCATCCGGCATTCAAAGACCATGGACTGGGGGCTTAACGGACTAGCGGTAAGCACATCAGCGCTCCTTTGAAATATTTACTTTATCTGGAACATCGCACCGGTGAAGGAGTGGTAAAACAAGAAAACGAAATACCTGGGAATCACCGGTCGGTTTTCGCTGTGATACACAAGGGAGGATAGTCGTGAGTCTGTATTTCAAAAAATAAGGTGACAGTTATTGTTGGTGGCGTTTTTGTGTAGAACTACGGCGATCGTGAGACACCGACCCGAAACATGTCCTCCGCACGATACACAGAGGACTAACTCGCTGCTGTTTCCGAGATGATGGTTTTTATGTCGGTTTATTCGTTTCGAGAAAGTCTGTGTTTTATGAGAAATCGGTAAACCTAGCTGTTTAACGAAATTCTTTTTGAGGGAATAATTTACAGATTTCTGTGTTCATAATACAATGCGCGTAATAAAAAATAACTTACATATCTACACAGTTTGTTGCAGAGAAAACCGGATTTTTTAAAAATAAAAACAAATGCTTACTATTTTGGTAAAATTTGTTTATTTTACAACGTTTTGCACGGTCAATTGACATGTCGAATGAATTTCTAAGTTCATCTTTAGAGGTGTCCTTCATGATCGCTGTCGACGCCATTTTAATGGCTTCGACCTGGGCATAAGGCTGTTTTTTCATCGGCAAATCTAGCTCGGAGAATAGATGGAAATCACAGGGGGCCAAACCCGGTGAATACGGTGAATGGTTGATGGTTAAAATGCCATTTATAGTTAGAAAATCAGTGATAAGCGTCGAGCGATGCATTATCATGTAACAAACGCCAGCTACCATTTTCACGATATTGAGGGGGCACACGACGAAGACGCGCCAAAAGACGTTTCATAACACCAAGGTAATATACAGCGCTAACTGTTTGACTAGTTGGTACAAACTCTTTTTCCACAGATATTAATTGTTTGACCACGTTTCAACAGTTCGTAATACACCATGTCACTTTGGTTTCACCAAACACAGAACATTGTTTCGAAATAAATCACCCGTCACCATTTGATGCAGAAATAACTTCCGATCACACCTTTGAAGCAGCATTTCACAGAAGATTTGTCGATTTTCTTTTTACCAGCCATTCAATTGATGTGGCACTCATTTTCCCATTTTTTGGATTTTTCCCATTGCTTGTAATCGATCGCTTATCATTTTTTGGGCCACATTCAACACTTCAGCCAATTGTTTTTGAGTTTGAGTTGGGTCTTCATCTAATAACTCCTGCAGTTTCGCATTTTCAAACTGTTTCGGTCTACCTGAACATTCTCTGTCTTGCACATCGAAATCACCACTTTTGAATTGTCGACGCCACGCCTTACATGTTTTTATGATTGGAGAATGTTCATCGTAAGTTTCTACCAGCAAACAATGACTTTTAGCAGCTTTTTTCTTTTGATTAAATAAGAAAAGTAATGCGTACCGCATTTGCATTTTTTCAGGCACGAAACTCGACATCTTCAAAGAGGTATAAATCTATGACGGTGTTACTTTCGCAAAATATAACATGTATGGCTTTGTAGCTTGATGTCAGTAGAATAAAATGACATATGTGTCAAATCATAGCATTGCATACTTAAGCCTAGCGACATCTGTTAGAAAAACCGGTAATCACTTTCCGGTACGTCTGGTATATCATATGTGAAATACGTTGTAAATTAAGTTTTAAATGTTCCAAAAACAAGTAAAGCAGCACAAGTGGATAACTTTGAATCTCATAGGTTGGAGTGAATTAATTTCTTATCAACTTATTTACACCTACGCATATGAATTAAATTTTGTAATGTGCAATTAACATGTCGTACCCGCAATGACCGATGATGAAACGATTAAATGGGAAGAGAGATCGGCCTAGTAAATCAATTAAACATCACTTTTAAAGAGCATGATGTCGAATATGCTGTCAACCCTTACCGTTAACATTTATAGGGTAAATAGATTAGTAGGCTGTGTGAATAGTTCTCTACATATGTACGAACATGCACATCTGCGTATTCATGTCAATCGCAGATTAGATTAAAGTTTTTTTGAGTAGTTATTAAGCGCTAGAATAACTTCAATTTTATCGACGAACGATATTTAGGTATTAGGGATATTGGGGACCATAATGATGTAATTACATGCACTTTTATATTTCGTATGATGCACATGGTTACTTTATATTAGTGAAAACGTATTCTAAATATACGATGTATAATAAAACTAATTTTGCTTTACCAGCGATAAATAGTAACTCGAGTCTATGTACAATCACTTATGTTTTAGCCAAATGTGCTTATTATTATTTGAACGAGGAACGACGTTTAAATCACTATTTGCTATTTATACAAGAGTAAATTAGAATTGTTTTAAAGTGCTTAACTAATTTGTTTGATGTTTCACTTCGGTCACTCTTATCTGTTGCGAATAATATCTATTTTCTTTAAGAAATTCCATGGCAATCCTAAAGGATGACTTTTCCTTAGCGAGAGGTGGCACTTTAAAGTTTTTTCAAGCAGGACCCGTCAGATCATCTACTTTCTGTGATCGCCTTTTTGATAGTAAATTATTGTAAAGAATCATACTTCCATCCTCAGTTACAATACAGGTTGGTAGAAAAGTTTTGAAAGCAAAAATGAAAAAATGTGAATTTTTAAATGAAATTAGTTTTTTTATTCAATGTAATCTCCCTCAACTTCAATACATTTATTCCAATTATTCAATAATTTTATACCATCTCTATATAATGATTTTCTGGAAGCTCTGCAAAATACTGTTCCACGGCTGAAATAGCTTCATTCGACGAAAAACGTTTTCTATGAACAAATTGTTTCAAGTTTCTGAAGAGGTAGTAATCACTCGGAGCCAAATCTGGTGAATACGATGGTTGTTCAAGCACTACGTACTTTAATTCATAAAATTTAGCCATCATCAAAACACTTTTGTGTGAAGGCTTATTGTCTTGATGAAAAAAATTTTTTTTTTCGCTAAACCAGGTCTTTTTTCACGAATTTTTGCATCCAGTTGATCTAAAAGGTTACAATAATACTCCGAGCTAATTGTTTTACCTTTCTTAAGATAATCAATCAATAAAATTCCTTTTGCATCCCAAAACACTGATGCCATAACCTTTTTGCCGATCGTCCTAACTTCACCCCTTTTGGAGTTGAACAACCAACCGTAGTCCACTGTAATCGTTCTTGTTTCAATTTAGGATCATGATGGTAGATCCAAGTTTCATCCATAGTTAAAAAACGTCGCAAGAAATCGGTTTTATTCCGCTTGAAACGCACCAAGTTAAGCTGAGAAATTTGTTTTCGATCCAGTTTTTGTTGAATTGTTAACGAATGCGGCACTAACTTTTCAAACAGCTTTTTCATATGTAATTCTTCATGTAAAATATGGAGTACTCGTTCGTCTGAGATGCCTATGGTACTAGCAATTTCACGCTTAGTCAAATTCGGATCTTCACTAACCATATTATGTACTTGCTCAATGATTTCTGCTGTTGTTACAGTTTTTGGTCGTCCACTACGTGGTTCATCTTCAACGCTTGTACGACCACGTTTAAACTCTAAAACCCATCGATGTACTGTTGGAAATGAAGGAGCACATTCCTTTAACACGTTCACCATTTTTGTATGAATCTCTGTTGCTGATAAACCTTCCAAAACAAAGAATTTTATCACAGCGCGATATTCAGTTTTTACTATTGTTAAAAAATACACCGACACGTCTAATTCAAATGGATTGCTAACAATGAATGAATTGACATATCGAGATAAAATTTTTAGTGTGTTCATATGACACATGAAATATTAAAATGGCGTATGAATTTTGATTCCTCTACTGCTTAATAGGTGTCGCTTTCAAAACTTTTCTACCAACCTGTATACTCTGATACCGCATTTTTACTTCCTTTTGTCAGTTGCAAAGAAGAATAGAAGCTGTCTACTCCATTTTCTTTTTAACTATAATAACATACATATTTAAGAAATATGTGGCGAATGTAAAAAAGGAATTGCTTTTTCAATTTGTTTATTTTCAAATGCCGATTATTTAAAATTATCAGGTGTACCGGAAAGTCATTACCGGTTTTCCTAACAGACGTCGCTAGGACGATGACAATGAACGTATCTATAAAACGCATAAATTTGGAATTAAAGTCTGGGTAGTATAGGTTAAATTTCAGGTTTATAGTTGTATAAATAGTAAATATCCCTAATCTGGTACGTAAACTTTTGCAATCGTGGTCCATATTACCTGCTTCTGGACTTCCGGGCTGGAACCACTCGTATGGGACATCTTCAGGGTTCAGCAACTGCTACTGTTTGTTGCACTGAAACTGTTTCAGTGCAACAAACAGTAGCAGAAGTTGTGCCCTGAAGATGTCCCATACGAGTGGGTACGAAACGTCGGCAGTTATACCAGTGATGCGGTTCCAATCCGGAAGTCCAGAAGAAGATAGTAGATATCCCTGATACTAAATGAGGATATAGAGAAAGCGAAGCAAGAACTAAGAGAAACTAAAATAGGAAACTGTAAAGGAGTCGGATAAATAGCGTTAATACATGTGAACCATGGACTACCATAGAGAAAAATTTAAATAAATTGAATCCAGTACAGATGAGATGCATGACGAAGGTACAGAGAAGTACAAACCATGGCAACATCAGAAATAAGACACATACGCAGCAGCTAGGAATAGAAACCCTAGAAGATGTCATTGAAGAAAATCAATTAGGATTCCTATTACAGAAAGGAGAAAAAAAAAGAGAAATACCGAGAAAAATCATAGTTGAAAGAAGTGTGAAGGCAGCGCGGAAAAGAGAATAATGTGGAGATAAATAAGGGAGGTAGTACAAGACAAGAAGATATGAACAGAGAGTTATATTTAGAACGAAGAAACTTAACTCTACCAACTACCAACAATTCCGATACCTAGCTTTAAAGGAATTAAGAAAGTTTAAAAAATGGTAAAATTATAGATTGAACACGGACCAATAAGACAACAGCAATAGCAAAATTTTAAATTAGGAAGTTGGCCGAATTAAAATATAAAACTAAACCAAACTCAATAAGTTTACATTTTTATTTCTTGTATTAGATTCTTCCACAAATATAGGTAGTCAATGAATAAGTCGGCTTACATTTCATTAATTAAATTAGGTATATAATTCCTAAATTTGTGCATTTGCTCTTTGAATAAGTTGAAATGTCTTTGAATAGTTCGGGTTTAAATAAGAACTTTGGGGAATGTATAAGTAAATAGTAAGTTTTGGAGTAAGTGTACATACTTTAAATGTTAATAGCTTTGACCGTTCGGAACTTAATTCTGATAAACTTTAATGGTGTTCTTTAGTAAATGGGGCGCTAGCAACAATGAACACCTAAAACAGCTAAGTGAAACTTCCGAAATATGCCATAACTCTGTTACTTTTACAAAGCAATTTATTACGAAATATAGGTTTAAAAATAAATACTATCTTTTTGTTTAACATAATAATAATATATGAATAATGGTATTGTTAAATAATATAATAGATAAAATAGATACACAGCGTGTTACAAAAAGAATATGCCTATTACAAAGTATTATTTTGTCCAAACTATCGATCGCGGCGCTTCGGCTCGGCTATTGGACAAACGAATACATAGTCTAGACTATTTAATAGTCACTAGATGTCAGTTGACTTCTGTTTTTCTTGGTAACCGTCATACGTTTAAAATGGCTACTTCGCAGCAGAAATCATTTTGTGTTCTCGAGATGGCGAAGTGCAATTCCGTGATTACAGTGCAAAGACGTTTCAGGTTGAACTACCAAATTGATTCTCCGAATAGGTGGAACATTCGCAGATGGTATCGACAGTTTGTAGATACAGGATGTATATGCGAAGGAAAGAGTCCTGGTCGCCCTCGCGTTTCTGAAGAAAATATTGCACGAATTCACTGCTTTCCAACGTAACCTTTCAAAACCAACTCGTCGTGCCAGTCGGGAGTTGCAACTGCCTACAACAACAATTTGGCGTGTTTTGAGACGTCGATTGGTTATGAAGCCATACAAGTTGCAGTTGTTACAAGCTCTGCGTCCTGATGATAAACGAAAACGTGTGTCATTTTGTAACGAGATTCATGATGCTATTGACAATGATAACACTTTCGCACAACGCATCGTGTTGAGTGACGTAGCGACTTTACATGTTAGTAGTCTGGTAAACAAACACAATGATCGAATTTGGGGTTTACAAAACCCACATGCAGCCATTAAACATGTACGAGATTCGCCTAAAATCAATGTGTTTTGTGCGATCTTCTTTGATGGAAACACGACTAACGGTCAGCAGTATCTCGATATGTTACAAAACTGGTTGTTTCCGAGGATGCACGAAGACAACTTCATTTTTCAACAAGACGGGGGTACCCCATCACTGGAGTCGCCAAGTGCGTAAATATCTGAATGAAACTCTACCGAACCGTTGGATTGGTCATCAAGGAGCTGGCGACTTAGCATGTCTCAGCAGGGCTCCACGGTCACCGGATTTGACACCCTATGACTTCTTCTTGTGGGGTTTCGTTAAAAATAACGTTTATGTAGCACCACTCCCACAAAACCTGGAAGAGTTGAAGAACTGGATCCGTACTGCCATAACATCGGTAACGACGGACATGGTTGCCCGAGTATGGGAGGAATTTGAGTCTCGATGTGATATTGTTCGTGTCGCTGACGGAGGAGATATTGAACATCTGTAATCTGAACTTTAGAGGTTCGTAAATATAGTATGTGTGTAAATTTTCATATTCGTATGTCTTAAATTTTAATAAATATATGCATTCGAAATGCGTACATTCTTTTTGAAACACCTTGTATTTTCGAAATCGTAAAAAACTCACATAAAATTAAGTACAATACTAACACTTCGTTGGACAGAAAACCGACATGATATCGTGCAGTGAGCAAAAATTTAAGTACGAGGGACATGAAACTATTTATTTATACTTTCTCGATTCAATATAAATATTATAGAAAATATTAATGTAACATGGTAGTTTTCTGTTCGTCTTCGTTTTAACTTTCTCGGATATCTGGTAGATACACAGCGAGAATTCAGGAATATTTAAATTTAAATGGATCTTTAAATACAATCGCGAATTTTACTATTACAGAAGATGACCGATAAGCGAGTGTATTTCTTTAACAATGAAAAAGATATAGTGGACCTAAATTAAATTCTTATGAATGATCACTCTAACGTCGAATCAGTGAGAATTTTGATGAGGACGATGAACAAAAGTCTGGTGCTAGAAGTCAAAGGGAAGATAGTTATTTCGTTATGGCTTCCGCATTGGAACCGTGTTCTCAATAATTCTGCTGCTAACGTTTCGTCTTCACCCGCATGAGACATTTTTGGAACTTAATTGTTGCAACTACTGTCGTTGTTGCACTTGAACTGTTTCAGTGCAACGACTGAAGTTATAGATTGAATTTTGAGAAACTGTAGGACCCTAATTGGTTGCATTTGCTTTGACACATTCCGGCAACTTTTTAGTGAATGTATAAAATTGTAAGCTTTGTATTTCGGCTCCTATTTTTTTTTTCTGTGAAGAGTGATTTTTTAGTCTCGATTGATACACAATCTTCAATTCAGATATTAACTCAAAATATGTCTGCAAGCGTAATTTTCTTGCGAAATAAATAGTTTTTCAAAACAAACAATTAATAAAGTTAATAACATTAACTTCTGTAAATGATTCTACATACTACAATCCAAAAAAGTAATTCAAAATTTATTTGTGATACCTGGTACTCGTAAGAAGGTTTCAAGAAATAAAGCGCCATTTCTTGATGGAACACAGGAGTGGCAGAACCGGATAACGGGGGAACCAGCCACACCCAATCTGCTGGACAACCATTTCTCAATCGCATTTCATTTTCCATATGTTTCATGAAGGACTCGGAGGCTGTGTGGTGGTCGACTATAGTCACTCCTTTTACTTGGAAACTATGCAAAACCGCAACGTTACATTCCACCATAGCCTTGTCCTTCCACAAAGTAACCGGTGTTCTTGTATCAAGTCCCATTTTCTGTGCCATTATCTATAAAGGAAAAAAATAACAACTGTCAAATATTGCTTTTCTTAAAGATAGGAGTAATTCTAGCCCGAGTGTGGCGAATATAATAGATCTTATAGATAAGTTGAAAATGGTGATTAATAGCTTGGCCAAAACGAATCCTGCGTCGCCAACTAAAAAATTTGGTACACAATCGTTGCCGGACGTTAATCTGTCATCAAAGGTGGTCATAAGTTCTTCTTCAATGACAAGGACTAAATTTAAAGATGGATGATTAGAAGTCACATCATTAGGTTTAAATATTTTAAAATTTTAGGGGAAACAGCAGAAGATTTGTGGGGAACGTGCGTATTTAAAGTCTGATATAATAATCTGTAGAAATCAAATAGTCCTAAGAACAGCCACTCAGATTCTGAAGACCATTGTAACAATGCTTCAGCAGCATGGGTTTTTACCAAGAAAACGGATATACGAGGGAGCGTTTTTATATTCGCGGAATGGGGGACAAGGGGTGGAAATAAAAAAAACAAATTATTTTTCTTTTTCAATATATGCACCTGCAAGACGGATACATTTTTCACATCTTTCAATTAATTTATTTATACCCTCATAAAAAAATGATTTCTCTTTATCTGCAAAATACACCGAAACTGTCTCCTTGACTTCATCATCGGCAGTAAATTTTTTACCCCGCAGCTCTTTTTTCATTTTCGGAAACAGGTAATAATCACTCGGGGCCAGGTCTGGGCTGTAGGGTGGGTGATTCACAATTTCGAAGCCCACCTTATGCAGGGCAGCTAACGCAACGCGGCTCTTGTGGACGGGCTCGTTGTCGTGCAAAAGCAGAACACCTTTTGTCAATTTTCCCCGTCTTTTCTCTTTAATGGCTTCTTTTAGTTGCTCTAATATTGAAGCGTGATATTCTCCGGTTATAGAAACACCTTTATCTTTATAATCAATCAACAATATTCCTTCCGAGTCCCAAAATACCGTTGCCATGAGTTTCCCAGCTGATTGTGACACTTTAAATTCCTTGGGAGGTGCTGTGCCCTTTTTATGCCACTGCATGGGGTCTCGTTTGGACTCAGGTTCATAATGATGAACCTAAGTTTCGTCTCCAGTAACAATTCCACTCAATACACCATCCTTGTCTTCATTACAGAGGTCCAAAAATGCACGCGAACACTCTACGCGCTGTTGTTTTTGCGGCGGCGTGAGCATTCACGGCACCCCTCTTGCGTTGACCTTAGACATGCCGAGATGATCGTGTAGGATTTTAAAAATTGTTGTATCGGATACTCCAACCATATCTGCGAGTTGTTTCTTCTTTAGTCGAGCATCTTCAAGTACAATTTGTTCAATTTTTTGGATAAGTGCCGGCGTCGTCACCGCAATGCTCCTGCCCGGCCTCGGATCGTCTTCAAGGGATTCCCTTCCTTGTTTAAATAAACTATGCCACTTGTGCACCATGGGTTTCCCTGGACAAGAGTCGCCGTAAACCAATAACATCTCATTCATTATGGTCGCGACTGATTTTCCTTGCCTGGTAAGGAACTTTATAACGGCACGATATTCGATTTTTTCCATATTTCACTTTTCACTCCTGATTATGTTACTTGGTTGACGATAGCTCAAAGACTAACTGTCTAATAACAATGAAACTTCGTATTTATACTAATCATGAGTCGCTGCACAGGCCACGCCCCCAGTGCGCCTACTCACTCCTCTACAACCTGCTCATTCCGCGAATATAAAAACGCTCCCTCGTAATAATGCAACCAATATTGAACGAAATCGTAAAAAGACTACACTTTACATGGCAATATTCCGTGGAAATAAAGTAAACAAAATGAAATGTATGGTATTCCAAATGATATCTCATTTTGATTAATAAATTCTGTTTACCCCTATACCATACGAGTATATACAGTTCACAATAGTTCTTACAAAAGATTATATGCATAATGATAGTTAATATTTTAATCGATTAAGGTTAATATAACCTCTTTCCACAATTTTCGTATTCTGTGTACGTATTTCGACAATGAAGTTATCATCACCAGCAGATAATTAATCACAATGTCGCACTTGGAACCACGGCAAAATTCGCAGAGAAACAAAGTCGTGACAGAATTATACCGTCGAAAGCCAAACACACACTGTATTTGACTAGTAGCTAATGTGTTCTATATTTCATCTGTTTTATTACATTCCACTGATGGGGGCGCTGTGTACTCAGTACGAACCTGACCCGCGGGAAGACATCCCAACTCTGATTGTAAATAAATTTTATCAGCTATTAAATTCGTGGCAACAGACAAAAAGGAAGTGTTTGTGACGCGGTATGTCCTTGACCTTATGAAAATTACAGATTTAGCGGGGAAAATATACGAATATAATAAGAAATATTGGGTTGGCAACTAAGTACTTTCGGTTTTGTAGTATAAAATAAAATACTTTTCTTTAAACAAAAAATAGTTTTTAATCAATTATATATTTTCCATTTTGCTCAATGACCTTTTGCCATCTTTCTTTTAGCTGCATGATTCCGCACTCATAAAATTTCTGGTCCTTATCAGCAAAAAAGTGAACCAGGTGCGAGTAAAGGTCAGCGTCATTTGTGAAAGTTTTACCATTCAAAGAATTCTGGAAACTTCGAAATAAATGGTAATCAGATGGTGCTAGATCAGGGCTGTATGGGATGTGGCATCACTTCCCAGCCAAGCTCCAATAGTTTCCCACGAGTTGCCAAAAATATGTGAGCCCTTGCATTATCTTGGTGGAAAACTACACCTTTCCGATTTGACAATTCTGGCCGTTTTTCTTTGATTGCTTCATGCAGTTTTATTAATTGTTGACAGTAAACATCAGAATTGATCGTTTGGTTCCTTGGAAGCAACTTAAAAAACACAACACCTATGTAATCCCGCCAAACTGACAGCATGATCTTTTTTGGATGCAATTCAGCTTTCGATGTGGTTTGAGCTGGTTTATCGTGTTTGCTCCATGATCATTTTCGAACTATGTTACTGTACAGGACCCAATTTTCATCACCAGTGATGATTCTTTTTAAGAAAGGGTCGGTTTCATTTCGTCTAAGGTGCATATCGCAAAAGTTGATTCTTTGTGTTAAATGAATTTCTTTCAATTCGTGAGGTACCCAAATATCAAGCTTCTTAATTAACCCAAGACATTTTAAATGTTTTTCAATTATTGTGTACGATACATGTGGCCTCTCCGCAACCTCTCGAACAGTTATATGACGATCCTCTTCAATTATGACTTTGATTTGGTCATCATCAACTTCAGTAGGCCGACCAGAACGTTGCTCATCTTTGAGGGAAAAATCTCCAGAACGGAATTTTTTATACCAATTCTGACACGTGCGCTCTGTTAAGCAATTAGCACCATAAACTTCACATATCTTTTTGTGAGCCGCAGCAGCTTTCTTTCCTTTACGGAAATAAAATAGTAAAATATGTCGAAAACGTTCGTTTCTGCACTGCATTTAAAATTAACCCACAACTAATAGCTTTAATAAAAATCATGCCCTACTTGCTTCTGAAGTTACGTCAATGTGACTAGTATCACGCGACAAACGGTAAAGTACAGCACTAATATACGTTATACAAAAAATAAAGCAACGCTCTCTATCAGTAAAAACCGAAAGTACTTAGTTGCCAACCCAATATTATTGCCTTTTCCTTGTAAATAAGAAATACTTTAGGCAAATTGAAAGTATTAGTTATGGTATAATTAATAATAAATAATAAAAAAATGATGATGAAAGTATTACTTAGTAAAATAGGTAACAACATAGAAAATAATTAATTATTAATTTAAATCATTTCGAGGAGAATTTATCGATGTATTGTTAGGACTAGACGAACAAATAGGGAACAATATAAAAGCGTATTGACAAAACAAAGAACACAATCGAAAATGATGAATCGAGGTAATCGAGCGAAATATTGTGGTGTTTTAAACTTTCTCCAAAAATGATTTATGCCATGAGTTTATAGGTTGTAACATCACCGGAGATTTGAAACAAAGTTAAGTTCGTTATTTATTCGATTTCGTTCTGTTTTCTTCATTTTATGCGATTAGTATGCTGCGAGAAAAACTACAGGAGCACGTTTAATATTTGAATTTGATATAAAGCGTGTCTCGTAATTACTAGAATTTGGAGAGTTTGAAAAAAATACTTACTTCCAATTGGTTGTAGCGGTGGGTGTCGCAAAGGTCTCGACAACCGATTTCGGTACTCATGTACCAACCGTTGAATGGCGCTGCTGTAAATTGAATACCTCCGCAGTCGAACATCATATTCGATACAGCTGGCAGGCAATACCATTTCAGACCTAACTCTTCGAACCAATCGAACCTGAGAAAATAAGAGCGACTTGTAAATGTATATTTAACAGAAAATGTTACACATTATTATAATAATATTGGTTATTTTTTATGTTATAATTTAAGAATTATAAAGGACATTGATATGAAGTACTATAGTTTAAGAATCAAGCATTGGGGAATTGTGAATAATATTTAAGTAGGACGCCCGCATCCTTACTAGCCCGCTAGGCTTCATTTAAAGCTTTAGGCAAGACTAGTTTAAATTTAGATAGTTAGCTTTGTAGTAACTAAAGATTAAGGTTAGCATACGAGGGTAGTTTGACAAGTAGTGAGAACGGAAAAGAAAAACGAATTTTTTAAATACAATAATTATTTTTATTTTTCAATATATTCTCCTAAAAGAGCAATACATTTATTCCAACGTGGCTGCAATGCCCTTATGCCATCTCTAAAATGCGATTCCGGAAGGCTTGCAAAATACTCGTTTATGAAGATGATAAGCTCGCCGTTAGACGAAAATTTCTTTCCACCTAGTGCCGTTTTCAATTTTAGAAAAAGATGGAAGTCGGAAGGTGCTAGATCCGGCGAATAAGGCGCATGCGGTACTAATTGTAAATGCAACTCGTGGATTTTGGACATTGCAACTGTGCTGGTATGCGAGGGAGCGTTGTCTTGGTGACACAGAATCTTTTTCTATGCCATTCTTGGCCGTTTAGTACGAATCTCAACATTTAATTTTTGTAGAAGTTCCGCATGATATTGTCCGTTTATTGTGGCACCTTTCTGAAGGTAATCAATGAGCAAAATGCCCTCTGAATCCCAAAAAATTGATGCCATGCCCTTGTTTGCCGATAAAGTGGTTTTCGCTTTCTTTGGAGGTGCAGAACCACGTTCCAACCATTGTTTCGACTGTTGTTTAGTTTCGGGTGTACTGTAGTGTATCCAAGTTTCATCGCAAGTAACAAATCGCCTACCAAAATCAACCGGATTCCGCTTATAAAGGTCCAAACACTCATTGGAAATGAGCAAACGAGTGAACTTTTGATCAGTCGTAAGCAATCGCGGCACCCATCTTGCCGAAAGCTTGGAAAGGCCCAATTCTTTCCTTAAAATGTGGTGTACGCGTTCTGTTGAAATGTTTACTATGTCTGCTATCTCTCTCACTTTGAATCGTCGATTTTGCGTAATAATATTATGGATTTTTATAATCATTTCCTTAGAAGTCACGATTTTGTGTGCTCCAGAGTGCGCTTCATCAACACAGCTTGTTCTACCACGTTTAAATTGATTTACACATCTACTTATTGTGGCGGATGATTCACATAATTTTTCCCGTAACTCATCTTTTATTTCGGTAGCTTTCATACCCTTAATTACGAAGTATTTAGTCACCGCACTTTTTCCATTCTAACAAAACGACGTGTTGCTTCTTTTTCAATCAGCTGTCAAAAATAAACTAATCAACCAATATATCTAAATATCGGAATGTAAACATATAAATAGACAACCTAAATTACAGTACATTTGTTTTACCAATTAGAGCGCCACCTATGTGTCATTCTCACTACTTGTCAAACTATCCTCGTACATCTAGTGTAGTGTCACAAGCAGAGCACCGGATTCTAGGATAAATATTGTTAATTATTTAAGTTTCCTAAATAAAGAGACAGTTGAACAGTATCTTCGTAAATTTGTTTAGTTTTCAATTACTTCAAATATGTATATTCAATGAAGATTCGATGCGGTATTTTTTGAATGTTCATAGTTTCAATCGAAATTCTCTTTTTTTTTGTTATATTGTACAATTATGCTTTGATTTTTCACATTTCTGAAAATGTATTACTCGATGCCATGGCATCGTAATACTATGTTCATGCGAAGAACTATCCAAAGTTAACTAGATATCAATACAACCTCGTACGACATATACTTTTATATATCTAAAATGTTCTGTTTACTTGCATTTCTTTATTATCTGTTAGAAACTACCGTATCTATGCAGACTGCGGGGAAATAATTATTTTTTTAACATAAAAGCATTCTAAAGTCACATAGGTTGGTGTTAATGCTAGAAGTATACTCAACACGTTTGAGGCGTAAAGAAAAATAACATTTATTGTTTGAGTGGTCAATAAAATGTGCAAGAACTTACTTCCAAATGTACTTGAAAGCATTAAATAACGTATTTAGGAAAATAAAAGAGTTTTTATGTATTATTTTTCGCATTAATGGAATTTTATGTGCAAGTACAACATTCGCCACTTCCTAGATTCAGATTCAGATTTATTTATTGTTCAAAATATTATGCAATGTAAAGCGTTGTACGAAAAATTTGAAATCGTTAATAAAATAAAATTGAAAATATAAGATCAAAATATAATTATGTATATGTGATACGTACATACTACTGTGGGCAAAAAATAGTAAGACTTTGTTCATAATTTTTAAATTCTTAATTTATTCTTCCAAATCTATTTCGTTCCCCTCAAAGTATTCCCCCTGGCCCCAATACACTTGTGTCAACGTTTCTTCCAATTCTCGAAACAGTTGTTAAAGTCAATTTCAGGAATAGCCTTCAATGCGCGTAGCGATTCACGTTCAATATCTTCAATTGACTCAATACAGTTTCCCCGGAGCGGTCGTTTGAGTTTGCTGAATAGCCAGAAGTCACACGGAGCTAAATCAGGCGAATACGGTGGTTGCGGCACGATGTAGGTTGAAAATTTGACGAAAAACTCACGAAGAATTAATGCAGTATGCGACGGTGCATTATCGTTGTGCAAAAACCGAGTTGTCGGCCCATAATTCTGCCCTCTTTTTACAAATAGCATTGCGTAAACGACGTGGTTTTTTGGGCTTTGGCTCACCTTTGATACGATATTCGGCCGATTGATCGTCTATTTCCGGCTCATAAGCGTAAATCCAAATCTCATCTCCAGTTATGATGCCTTTCATTTTGTCTTGATAGTCGGAAAGCATTGTTTCACAGATGTCAACGCGACGCTGTTTTTCGAAAAAATTTAGTGATTTTGGAACAAATGGTGCTTTCACTTTTCTTAGGCCCAAATGATCTTTCAAAATGGTTTTCACTGATCCTTCCGATATTCCAACGATGCCAGTAAGGTCTCTGACTGTTAATCGTCGATTCTCAAGCACCAATTCCTTGATTCTATTGACGTGTTGATCATCAGTTGATGTTGATGGCCGTCCTGGACGTGGTTCGTCATCAACGCGTTCTCGACCCTCTTTGAATAATTTTTACCAATTAAAAACACTTGCTCGCGACAAACAATTATCACCGAAGGCCTTTTGCAACATTCTGAACGTTTCGGCACCAGAAATTTGATTCCGTACACAAAATTTAATGGAACTTCTTTGTTGAATAATTTCACTCATTGTAAAAATCGCCGAATGCACTTTTTGTACTTCAGAAAGACAAGCGTATACTAAACACTAATGATTATTTTGATGTGGCATTTGGCACAGATGTCTCACTGACAGCCATACCAACCTAGAAAAAAAATATTTCGACGAATGTGTTTTCGCGCGAAATTTAAATTAAAAAGTCTTACTATTTTTTGCCCACAGTAGTATATACAAAATCAAAAATCACAAGGCAAAACAAATGGTTGACAAACAGAAAAGACGTAGAACAACAAATTGGATCAAGTGTTGAAAAATCCCTGTCTTCTATATTATAAAAATATTGGAGCATATATAATACTGTGGTTTTTATGATATTGGTAATTGCACCTTTAAGTTTTACATCTCTCAAATTCCTTGCTTCCTCAGAAATCTAATTGTAGAGCTTCACTGCGCTGTAGTTTGATACAATTTGAGACCTATTTATACAATGGTATGGTATTTATTAAGTTTTCGCAAACCAGAAGTTTCGTAGGATTGCAGATCCGTGGAAATTCGAGGATGTATAGATGTATTACAGGCAAGTTAGTATCTTCAGCGTTTTAAATACACAGTCTGTCGTAGAAAAAACGGAACTTTTTTAAAATGGAAACAAAAGCTTATTATTTTAGTAAAATTCATTTGTTTCAGCTTCAATACAACATTTTACACGGTCAATTAACATGTCGAATGAACTTTTAAGTTCATCTTTTTGGAGAATAGATGGAAATCACAGGGGGCCAAATTCGGTGAGTACGGTTGATGGTTAAAATGTCATTTGTAATCAGAAAATCAGTGATAAGCGTCGAGCAATGAGATGGTGCATTATCATGTAACAAATGCCAGCTACAGTTTTCACGATATTAATGACAAATACGCGCCAAAAGACGCTTCATAGCACCAAGATAATATACAGCATTGACTGTTTGACTAGTTGGTACAAACTCTCTGTGAACTATGACTTTCGAATCATAAAAATAAATCAACTTTGTTTTCATTTTCGCCTTTTTTTTAGGTCTTTCTGCCCTTGGATGTTTCCATTCAGAGCTTTAACGCTTGGTCTCTGAATTATATTGAAAACACCACGTCTCATCGCTAGTTACAATCGAATAGCTGAAATTTTCGTCTTTTTTTGAGTATTTAAGCAAGTCTGTACAATGTTAAATTCAGTTAGCTTGTGTGGTATAAACCTTGCGCAAATTTTTCTCAGTCCCAAATGCTGTGTCAAATTGCGATGAATTAAATTTTTGGAAATTTCATTACCACGTACCGCAGTGAGGATTTTGGCTCATTTCTGATAAATTAACGCACAAGTTCGATGTTACTGTCCGTAACCACAGATTTTTTTACACCAGAATGTTCGTCGTCATTTATGTCCGTACGACCGTCTTTAAATCGTTTATACTACTCATACACACTTCAGTAAACGATTTACCGAGTTTAAAGCAGCATCTGACATTTGCTCTTTGTTTAAAATTCATTTTTCGATCAATGTCAAGTACATACTGTTACTTTATGCGCAATTTCTTTGCTTCTAACGATGCAAATATCATGATATTTTGACATAACATTGGTGAAAGATCTACCTTACCAACGCATATTTTTTCTAATAGGTGGCGCCACTTAGAATTCCTATTTTAAAAAATTCGGTTTTCTCTGCGACAGACTGTACATCTGTGCAGCTAAGTGTACTGCTGGCCTAGTATTGTTCTAACCACTTTCTTCTGTTTCTGAAAAACTTCTTGGGCCCCGACTGATTCGCCCAAGAGAAGAATCCCGTAAGCGGCCGTGCTATGGAAATTGTTAAAATACGTGGCGAATCGCACAAATTGCGATAGCTAATTTTATACATAGCTCATCGGTGTGGATATGCCATAATATTATACTGTCTAGATGAATACCCAAAAGCTTAAGATGTTTTCTTTCCACTTGAACATGTGGTATACAAAAGCGTTTGCGTTTCTTCGGTTTTCATCTTTAATCCATTCGCATTTAATCGTTCACTTGCTTCTGCAGCAATTCTACAGTCAAATTGAAAATGTGGTGCTGAAACCTACGTCCTGACGAAGGACGAGCGTTATCAGCATATAAATAACCCAACAAGCAGCTTACGTTTTCTGGAAGATTATTGACATAAACAATAAAGTCCGCACGGAAATCTCGTGCCATTCTATAACTGTTCATCAATCCAGACAATTCTCCAACCTAGAATTGCCTCTTCTTCAAATAGTTGTGTAATAACCTATGAGAACTCCCCCTAACTCCATAACGTTCAAGTTTCCCAAGCAGAATTACGTGATCCACACAGTCAAAAGCTTGCGACAAGTCACAAGACAACAACGGAGCACGCTTCTTATCGAAAGCGTCTCTTGTGGCGTCTATCAATTCTACTATTGCTTTTATGGTGAATCTATTTTTCCGAAATCCATGCTGAACGTTGTTGAGCATGGACACTGGTTTCAGGATAGATAATGTCTCTTATTACCGTCTCGAAAATTTTCGAAATAACTGGGAGAACAGATATTGACCTATAATTATTCAAGTCGTCTATCTACCCCGCCTTAAAGATAGGTACAATCTTAGCTAACTATAGATACGCTATCCATCATTCATACGAATTCGAAGATAAATTCTATACCTAAATATTTATGATATTTTTGATACGAGTAGCATCGCACTGCAATACCCCTAATGTAACAATTAATTCTCCAATAAATTTTCTAATTAATGGACCAGATGAACTGAATGCTAACGGTAATTAACTATCTCATCGATTAATAAATTTACGAGCTTTAACTTGATAGTTGTCACATATATTTTATTAATATATGTTTGTAGATACACGTTTATAAATTACCAGTAAATCACCAACAAAACATAGTACATCTGACGATAAATTTCGCTATTAATTTACAGGCGTCCGTTCGGCTATTGATACAAGATACATAATTGTTTAATATTTGAAGTATTTATATTTTGATATAATTAAATATATGCTTTACTGGGGAAAGAAGCGTTTTAAATATCTAAAGCATGGACTGCCAATGCGAAAAAAAATTCGAATAGGTAATTGTGGGTAATTTCTTATGTTGACTCTTTTGATTTCAATATTTGGTAAAAAAAACATTTTTAGCCAGCATAATCCATCATATAGATATACTGGTGCGCATGTACGAGGACGCTTTGACAGGAAATGATTTTTTAAAATGTATGAAAACAAATGAATTAAGTTTCTTCAACAAATTCGTGTTCAAGTTCAACGAATAAGGACTCTAAAGTGTCATCCTATTTTTTGTAATAATTTTTCTTAAGATCCTTAAATTTCTGCTCCATTGCTGTAATAAGTTCTTCATTCCGCCAATACTTTTATCCAAGGAGGAAGAATTTCATTTTCAGGAAATAAATAAAATTTTATGGGGTTATAACTCGTATACGTTGGACGGGGCAAAACAGAACGAGTTAATTCGTGTGGGAAGGAAAAAAGTTTTCTCTGGCTTATTCTAAGGTGTTTTTCAAAAACTGTTCTCTTAGATTTCTGTAGTATAATGGTTAAGCTCTTTGAAAGATAGTTTATAAAAATTATTCCTATAGTGACCATCGATCAAGGAAGTGTGAAGAATTTTAAGACTTCGAATTTTCAGAAAATATAACAAACTGAAAGTCTACCTATTTCGACTGAGAGAAATAAATGAATTGCTGACTTTGCCAGAATACATTTACTGTGAAATTAAATATTTTAAAAGGCACACGACTTTTGACTTTTTTGCAAAAAAAGACGCACGAAAGTACTACGAATTATTCTAAAATGCAGGACAAAAAACTAAGTACATATGAAATGCTTACATAAAAGATGCATCGTTTTGTGAAAAAACGATGTACCTTGGAATAGTGTTCGTCCAGCAAAATAATAGTTCAAGAATGAACTACGTTATTTCTTTGGACAGCCTTTAGTCAGAATTATTGTAAAAGAAAACATTTGGTAGTACCAGCTAATATAATTTTAGAAATTTTTATATATGTTATGTGTATAATAATGACTTGTAGCAGTTTATATCTGGAACTTGTATGCATATGCCTGCAAAAATATAAAAAAGGAATTTGAACGAACCCATATTTTAGTTCCAGTCCAGTAATTAAACATAAGTGATTTTTTTGAAGAAATAAATAGTTTACGTTTGTTAATATTTATTATATGCAGGTTTATGAAGTATTTTTCAATTCTTAGGGGATTTACTAATATAAAAAGGGATGAAACAATTATAAATTGTCAATTTTCTTTGATAACTTTTTGTCCTCTTTCCGCTAGTTTCATAATTCTTCGTTCCTAGAAGGACCTATCTTTTATCAGTAAAAAATTTTTGATGGTCGATCAAACTTGTACGTGGTTTCACCTTCTTGTGATTCGTTTTTTATACCTTTAAAATCCCATCACACTGAGGGCTAACTTTCCTTTAGTAAATGTCTGCTTTCGATGACGATTGTAGAGAATCATCAGATCACAATCTAGATTGTTTGCACATCATATTATTGTAAATAATTCATCTCATCCACAGTTATTAGCTGTTTGAAAAAGGGAGAGATTTCCTTACGTTTAAGGAGCATAACTTTACTATCTATTCACATGAAGGGAAATTCTTTGAGATAATGAAGAACTCAAATATCGAAATATTGAATTTGCTGACGTATCTGAATTCGTTTATGTGGCTGTAAATGCAAGAATGATCGATATTTAATGTATTTGTAATCACTTAGGTTGTGCGTCGTGGTTTCGACTCGATTAATGCCTTGACTTTATCGTCGTCCATCTCTGTGGGCTTCTCTGATCCAGAAGCTGCGTTTAGATTAAAATCATTAGCCTGGAATTTCACGGGCGCTCACGCTCTTATAGAGCATTGTGCTCATAAACTTTAAACTCAAACACCTAACCAAATTGCTCATTTTTTCCCCAAATTAAGTTAAAATTGTTGGCTGTCTTATGGCACATTATAAAGATAGACAAGAGTGAAAATTAGCACTTAAAAATATGAACCAGCGGAATCTGTTGCAAAAATGATATTCGAATCACTGATTAATTGTAATGCAAACAATAATGATCCTACATAGGAGCCTTGTGGAACTCCTGATGGTATTTTAAGATATGTAGCTGGAATGAAAACTACTATATGACAAAATGTTTGCTACTTCTCAAATAAAATCGAAACAAATTGATTTGAAATGCTATTGAAGCCAAAGTTATGTAATTGTATTTGATCATACTAATCAAAAATTTTCGGTAGGGCATGTATAGGTGTATATAATGTTGACTTGATTTTAATTGTCCAATACTTCAGTTATGAGTATAAATACCAGACGGGTAGTTACAAAGGGTACTAGGAAAAATTTGCAATATGAAGCAACAATGAATTGTAGGAAGCTGCTTGTTGCTGCATGTTGAGACAAGTGCTTGCGATGGCATCGTGGTCCATCGTGGTGTTTGTCCACATCGCACAACGATATTCAGGTGATATAGAGAATTCCAAAGGAGAAATTTAACTGTGGAGGATGCTGAGAGACCGGGAAAGCCACATACGTCAGTTACGGAGGAAACGTTACTACTGTGAGGAAAATGCTTGGCGAGGACAGGCGAGCGACCTACCAACAGATAGGGGGGTACTTCAGACCTAAATGTACCAGCAATTCGTTCGATTCTGCATGATCATTTGCACGTGAAGAAATTTTGTTCTCTCTGGGTGCCGCATCGACTGACTGAAGAGCACATAACACGACGTGTGACTTGGTGCCGGGAGATGCTAAAAAAGTTTAATATGGGACAATCTCGGTATGTGAACAACATTGTGACAGGTGACGAGACTTGGCTGTACTATTACGATGTGCCGACTAAAGCTCAAAACAAAGTTGATGATAAGGACACACCCGTAATTGTCAGAAAATCCCGATCTGTAAAGAAGAAAATGATAGCTGTATTTTTCAAACCGAGTGGAATTGTGAAACGCGTCGTTTTGGACACAGAAGATAGCCACAGCTAAGTGGTATACTGAACAGTGCCTGCCTAAAGTCATTGGATCTATGAAGAACCTGCGGCCAAAGTTAAAAATGGACACCCTGTTCCTCCATCACGATAATGCTCCAGCTCACCGCGCTAAAGTCTGCACCGAATATTTAACCGCGACAGGATTAAAACTTCTCAAGCACCCTCCCTTACAGTCCAGATCTTGCTCCCTGCGACTTTGCACTGTTCCTGCATGTGAAAATGAAGCTGAAAGGGAGGCGGTTATCCAGTGATGTGGACCTTCTGCGGGTTTGCGACAACAAGTGTGCTTTACTCTCTAGCGAAACTTGGTAGAACTGGTTTAAAGATTGGTTTCGGAGGATGGAGTTGTGTATTGAGTGTAGAGAAAATTGCAGTGAAAAAATTAAATAAACAAAACTATATTGCAAAACTTTCCTAGTACCCTTTGTATATCCAATTATCTAAATCAAAATATTTGTTTCTTTTTCAATATTTATTTATTTATAATTTATTAACGTATTTTATGATTAAAAAACACGTTAATTTCATATCTAATATACACGATTATTAAAATAAAATTTGAGATCTTTCGTCTGTTAGCCGGTTGAGACAAATTTCAAAGATAAATCTGTTGTAAAGTGTAACACGTTCAATTATGCAAAAATAAGATCAGCTAACGAGCAAACATTTTAAAATGCTTACGTTGGATGACTCAAATTGACTTCCAGGACTAGTTCGCTGGGAATTTCGAAATAATCGGGATCATGTCCGTTGGCGGACAGGACTAGTGGCAGTATGTCGAACCTGGTACCGGCCCCTCTCCATCCTAGTTTCATGCAAAGTTCTGTGAACTCGACGTTCAGGGGGTCTCCAAGCACCGAACCGTCCGCCTGACGGTAACCCGCATAGCTGATCAACTGATTGTTCCACACTCTGTAGTCGTGACGGCCGTCAGTCCTCTGTGGAAATATGGTAATGGCTGACCTGAAAAGAAAAATTCCAATTTAACATTGAAAAAGGCACGCTGAAGTTGAAGCGTTATAATTACAACATGATGTTTGATGTACTGCTGGTACGAAGTGAATAAAAATTCCTGTGGACGTAAACTTGCTTCTTAATTTTTTGAATTATTTTTGATTCCTCTTATTAAATATTAGAAAGTTTTCCGTATTTTGATTCCTTTTATTAAATGTAAAAAGTTTTTTCGTGTAATAGAAAATTACTAGAGCTGAGAATGAAATGAAATTAACATTATTTGCTATTCCAACGTTATTACTAAATGTAGAAAAATTAATTAAAAGTTTTCAGCATTCGACAGCACTCGAACTTGTATCTACCGTTTCTTCAACGATTACTTTAACATAGAGCTGAGAATATTCTAGTTTCGGAACAAAGTAATTCGTAAATAAAGTCTAGATATAATATATGTATCTATATACGAGGGTAGTTTGACAAGTAGTGAGAATGGAAAAGAAAAACGAATTTTTTAAATACAAAATAATTTTAATTTTTCAATATATTCTCCTAAAAGAGCAATACATTTATTTCAACAGTGCTCCAATGCCCTTATGCCATCTCCAAAATGCGATTCCGGAAGGCTTGCAAAATACTCATTTACGAAGATGATATGCTCGTCGTTAGACGAAAATTTCTTTCCACCTAGTGCCGTTTTCAATTTTGGAAAAAGGTGGAAGTCGGAAGGGGCTAGATCCGGCAAATAAGGCGCATGCGGTACTAATTGTAAATGCAACTCGTGGATTTTGGACATCGCAACTGTGCTGGTATGCGAGGGAGCGTTGTCTTGGTGAAACACAATCTTTTTCTTTGCCATTCCTGGTCGTTTAGCACGAATCTCAACATTTAATTTTTGTAGCAGTTCTGCATAATATTGTCCGTTTATTGTGGCACCTTTCTGAAGGTAATCAATGAGCAAAATGCCCTTTGAATCCCAAAAAATTGATGCCATTACCTTGTTTGCCGATAAAGTGGTTTTCGCTTTCTTTCGAGGTACGGAACCACGTTTTAACCATTGTTTCGACTGTTGTTTAGTTTCGGCTGTACTATAGTGTATCCAAGTTTCATCGCAAGTAACAAATCGTCTACAAAAATCAACCGGATTCCGCTTATAAAGGTTCAAACACTCATTGGAAATGCGCATAAGTGAACCTTTGATCAGTCGTAAGCAATCGCGGCACCCATCTTGTCGAAAGCTTGGAAAGGCCCAATTCTTTCGTTAAAATGTGGTATACGCGTTCTGTTGGAATGTGTACCATGTCTGCTATCTCTCTCACTTTGAGTCGTCGATCTTGCGTAATAATATTATGGATTTTTATAATCATTTCCTTAGAAGTCACAATTTTGGGTGCTTCAGAGCGCGCTTCATCAACACAGCTTGTTCTACCACGTTTAAATTCATTTACCCATCTACTTATTGTGGCGGATGATGGAGCAGATTCCTTTAATGTTTCCCGTAACTCATCTTTTATTTCGGTAGTTTTCATACCCATAATTACGAAGTATTCTTCTGCTTCTTTTTTTTGCTTCTTTTTCAATCAGCTGTCAAAAATAAACTAATCAACCGATTTATCTAAATATCGGAATGTAAACATATAAATAGGCAACCTAAATTACAGTGCATTTGTTTTACCAATTAGAGTGCCACTTATGTGTCATCCTCACTTGTCAAACTATCCTCGTAAAAAACATCAACATGTGCCCTTTTCGTCAATAATTTAAGGCACGAATTGTTGCAACATTCGCCCTATTCGCTAGATATCTTCTGACTGTCCTCAAATCTCAGAAGGTTGAGGCGTGGAAAATGATTTTCACCTTTCAGATTCTCACTTCAGGGGTGGAATCCATAAATTAGAAAATCACTGGAGCACACTGAAAGCACCTAAGCGCTTTCGATATCCGTTGATTTTGGTTTCTGGTGCAAGTGCATCATTGTCAAGCGCTTGCGAAAGACTTTTGAGCTGACGGTGCAAAGCTATTGCTTTTGTTTGTAATATTCTGGGCTGCCGCTCTTAAAAGTTGAGGCGACAGTTATCACAAAATACAATCAAATGAGTATTTGACATTAATTACAATAGTTATAGACATATTCTTGAATATTCATATTTATAATTGTGCGGTTCATTACTATATACAGCACGTTTATATGTTTTGTGTCATGTAACTTTATTTGCCGTAATGCCAGTTGTGAAATTAATTTCTTTTTCAATTCACCTTATTTTTGTTGAGGTAAATATTTTGTAACAATACATTTGTAGATGTTTACTAGAAAAAAATATATAATTTTTCGTTGCCGGTTAGTTATTTGATTTGTTCCTAGAGTACGCCTCTGATACCGATTTATTACATTGTAAAAAGCCTTTCTCCGAAAATAATACGCAAACACGTTGGATATTTGATAAAGAATTATTGGAAAAACAAATAAAGAAACAAAAATTAATCGAAATAAAACAAATAATAAATGATGCCCATAAAAAAAATCTAATCCAATGAAAATTTACGTCGACGGAAGGGCATTACTTTCGGAAACAATAATTTTAATTCCCGTATCAGCAACGGATGATATGTGCACAGATAGAAATTCAATTGTCGGATGTGCTTGTAGTATTTTATTATTTGTTAAACTCTTTCTGCTCTTTTTATGTACTACGTACAAATGACCGTCATAAAACGATGTTACTGTCAACGCGACCATCATAAATCACTAAATCGAAAAATGTTATTAATTTACTACTTTGTCAACTGTTGCGCTAGAAATGCATGTATTCATTTAAATTGAAAGACACGAAAAATAGTCTTTACATTAATCTTAGATTTACTTTCATAGTTTTTGAAAAAAATCAGGTTGTTACATATGAAATGTCCGATTTTGTAAGGAATAAAAAAAAGTCTAAATTTAAAAAAATATAAATATTTATTCTGCAAAATAGTCGCCATTTACATCAATAGTTTGTTGCCAACGGCCTGGAAGCTGAAAAATTCCCTTTGAAAAGAAATCTAGGTTTTGACGGCTCACATATTGCTCAAACACTGCTATTACAGACTCTCGGTCAGGGAAGTCCCTATTTTTTAAATGATTTCTAAACTTCGGAAAAAATGAAAATCAGTTGGCGAAAGGTCAGGTGAATAAGGTGGGTGAGGGAGAATTTCGTAACCAAATTTCGAAAGTTTTTGGATTGTCTGTCGTGCAACATGAGGTCTTGCATTATCATGAAGAAGTATGGGTCCATGTCTATTGACTAGTGAGGGCTGCAAGCGGCTCAATTTTCCATGCATAGTTTCCAGTTCGGCACAATAGGACGCTGCCGTGATGGTTTCACCAGGTTGCAAAAATGAATAGTGAATAATACCGTTACTGGTCCACCATACAGTCACCATCATCTTTCGCAGGTGAAGTGATGCTCGTGCATGCTGTCTTGGTGTTTCACCTCGATCTAACCATAGTCCTGACCGTCTCCGATTATCATAAAGTATCCATTTTTCGTCACACGTTACCACTCGATGAAAAAACGGTTCAACTTTCTGTCGATTAGCCAAAGAGGTAGCCACCTCTAATCGACGGAGCTTATTGGCTTCCGCTAATTGGTGCGGCACCCATCCATCGAGTTTCTTCACTTTGCCAATCGAAGAAAGGTGAAGACTAATGGTGGCAATGGACACTTGAAATGTTTCTGCAAGGCTACACACTGTTGTCGACGGATTACTTTCAACTTCTACACGCAGCTCGTCGTCATTAACGGTGCTACGCGCATATCCGCGAGGCTCATTTTCCAAATCAAAATTTCCCTCGCTGAATTTTTTAAACCATCGCCGCAATGTGCGTTCATTACACGTGGTTTCACCGATTAATTTCTCGCGTTGCTGCAGCTGCATTTAATCCCTTTTTAAATTGAAAGAGGTAAATTGCCCGAATATCTCTTGCCGACAGCATTTCCATAGGCGAGACAAGGACAGGTGTATTAATCTTTCCAAGAAATGGAACAGGTACACACTTCAAAATAAATACCCTTTTCTACAAATACAATAATAATTTTCACCAAAAACATACACGTCTTCACACAGGTGCGATTCAGTTCAGACTGAAGGAAAAAACGGACATTACATTTGTAACAACCTGATACATGTAAAATCTATTACATAATAAATATTGTGTTTATAAACATACAGTCAGTCACAATGTTTCTGTTACACTACGAATTTTCAATGAGGCATAAAATAAGCGAATTAACTATCCTTAGTAACGTCATCATCATTTTATTATTTCGACACCTTTTTTTAAAAAAAAAACTGTCAGATTTCGTGAAACTTTAAATCAAAATTATGCGAAACATAAAAACTTGTACGCACCACGGACGTTAATGGATCATAATGCCTCTAACGCCCTAGATACATAAATAAATATTTGAAAAGGCTAGAGATGTTGTGGGTTCGTTGATTATGTTGCATAATAAAGAATTTAGAATTTCAAATTTGGTTTTTTTTCTTGGTCAGGTAAAACAATTTGGCAATACATCATCGTATTTCTCACCGAGTTAAATTAAATTTTCAAGTAAAAAAAAATATAGAATCTATTGCAGTGATTGAAACCTTTACATCGCTAATACACGTGCAACTGAATATCTGCCTAAAACAATAAACCAATACTAAAATATGCAGAGTATATGTTGGTCGTAGTTTATGTAACATTTTATTATAATTTAATTAATGCACTTTGATATTATCTTTTAATTATTTATTAGTATCTATTATTCGAAAACTAAGAAGATTGACACGATCTACTTATAAAGGTGAGAACTACAACAGACTAAAAATAAAAAAAAATGTGTACAAGGAACTAATCCTATCTAGTCTTGTGTGTATACCCCTTATATATATATATATACTACTGTGGACAAAAAATAGTAAGACTTTGTTCATAATTTTTAAATTCTTAATTTATTCTTCCAAATCTATTTCGTCCCCCTCAAAGTAATCCCCCCCTGGCCCTAATACACTTGTGCCAACGTTTCTTCCAATTCTCGAAACAGTTGTTAAAGTCAATTTCAGGAATAGCCTTCAATGCGCGTAGCGATTCACGTTTAATGTCTTCAATTGACTCAAAACGGTTTCCCCGGAGCGGTCGTTTGAGTTTGCTGAATAGCCAGAAGTCACACGGAGCTAAAGCAGGCGAATACGGTGGTTCCGGCACGATATTGGTTGAAAATTTGGCGAAAAACTCACGAAGAATTAATGTAGTATGCGACGGTGCATTATCGTGGTGCAAAAACCTAGAGTTTTCGGCCCATAATTCTGATCTCTTTTTACGAATAGCATTGCGCAAACGACGCATAACACTCAAGTAGTTAGTATTCTTTGTTGACAGTTTGGCCGGTTGGAAGGAATTCGGAGTGCACCACACCTCGATAATCGAAGAAAACTGTCAACATAACCTTGATTTTTGACTTGCTTTGACGTGGTTTTTTGGGCATCAGCTCACCTTTGATACGATATTCGTCCGATTGATCGTCTTTTCCGGCTCATAAGCGTAAATCCAAATCTCATCTCCAGTTATGATGCCTTTCATTTTGTCTTGATAGTCGGAAAGCATTGTTTCACAGACGTCAACGCGACGCTGTTTTTCGAAAAAATTGAGTGATTTTGGAACAAATCGTGCTTTCACTTTTCTTAGGCCAAAATGATCTTTCAAAATGGTTTTCACTGATCCTTCCGATATTCCAACGATGCCAGTAAGGTCTCTGCCTGCTAATGGTCGATTTTCAAGCACCAATTCCTTGATTCTATTGACGTGTTGATCATAAGTTGATGTTGATGGCCATCCTGGACCCTCTTTGAATAATTTGTACCAATCAAAGACACTTGCTCGCGACAAACAATTATCACCGAAGGCCTTTTGCAACATTCTGAATGTTTCGGCACCAGAAATTTGATTCCGTACACAAAATTTAATGGAACTTCTTTATTGAATAATTTCACTCATTGTAAAAATCGCCGAATGCACTTTTTGTACTTCAGACAGACAAGCGTATACTAAACACTAATGATTATTTTGGTGTGACATTTGGCACAGATGTCACTGACAGGCACACTAACCTAGAAAAAAAATATTTCGACGAATGGATTTTCGCGTGAAATTTAAATTAAAAAGTCTTACTATTTTTTGCCCACAGTAGTATATACACTATCGCTCATAAGTTTCATTACAGTTTCTATAGAAAAGTTGTAATTATAAAATTAATAAATTTCTGTAGTAAGAAATAGTTTCATAGTAAACATTAAAATCTATAAAAGCTTATTCAAAAATAATTATGCGATTACCCTATGATTCACAATGAATGGTAATTCCCTAATAAAACTCCAGATAAAATAGTTGCACTTAAGGGATTAGATCTCTCAATTCTTGGAAATTTTCGATTGCTAGGATTTTATTTTAAGGTAGGGTATTATTGTAAACTATTAAGTATTTATACTTGCGTATTTTGGCAAAATTGCAGTTAGTTTCTATGAGGTGTTCATAGTGATAACATCGTGTGTTTCGAAGAAGTTCAATCGGTTAGAAATGCCAGAACGGAAAGAATTGAGTGTACGTTCGTTTGTAACCGCATACCATAAAACTGGCAAAAACAACCGCAAAATTGCCACAGGACTTAAACTAAATCAGTCCACCGTGGGTTATATCATCAAAAAACACCGCGAATGTGGAAGTGTGTTGAGCAGAACTCGAAAAGGCAGACCAAGGGCAACAACCTCAGCAGATCTTGCAATGGTGGTAACAAGCAATAGAAATGGACGAAAAGAAATCACAGCAGAAATGAATGCTGTTCGTCGAAAATCCACAAGTGTTTCCACAGTTAAACAGTGATTAAAAGAAGCCGGTCTTCATGGACAAATTGTAGTGTGGGAGCCGCTTCTACGCAAGCGAAACAAGCAAAAACGTTTAAAGTGGGCATACGATCACCAAAATTGAGCTATAGAAGACTGGAATAAATTATTGTGAACCGATAAATCCAAATTCGATATTTTCGGTTCACGAGGACGTGTTTTTGTGAGAAGGTCTGTGGTTGGACGTGCCCGGGAAGAATACATAGCCCCTACTGTTAAGCATGATGGAAGTTCAGTCATGATATAGGGTTGCTTTTCTGGATCAAATGTGGGCGATCTCGTAAAAATCGAAGGTATACTGAAAAACAACAGTATAAGCGCATATTAGAGGAAAACGCAATTCCCTCTGGAATTAAAATTTCGAGCCAAAATTTTATCTTCCAAACTATGCCGGAGATATTTACAGAAATTGGAGAACGAGTGAACCATAAAAGTTATGGTGTGGCTTCCCCAGAGTCCCGATTTAAATCCCATCGAGTTGCTGTGGGAAGAACTTGACCGAAATGTGAGAAAATCGGCCCCGTATCTGCTGTTAATATATGGAAGAACCTGCAAGAGGCATAGGGTAAAATAAAACCTGAGACATTACGAAAATTAATCGAAAGAATGCTTCGACTGTGTGCTGCAGTGATTAAAAATAAAGGAGGGCATATAGACGAGTCTAAAATTTTGATAAATATATTGTACAACAATTTATTTTAGATGTAAAAACCTATATTTTTCATATATGTAAATAATAAAAAGATATTAGTATTTCAATTTTGATTTTTGTTACAATTTGCGGGTTAAATGCGAGTGACCAAATACCTATGAGCGATAATGTATATATATATAGTAAACATTAAAATCTATTGTATATATATATATACTATGAAAAATATATTAAGCTGTGTAAAATTGAAATCCAAAGCTCCTATAAAATTTATTACATAAAGTTTGTTATTTAATTTTCATGCGATTAAGTAAATATGAATAAATATTGCAATAGACATATTACATCCGCTTGCAACATTAATAAGCGTTTCGTATTTGTGTTGAAACTAAAAAACAGTTTTTGCAATTTTGCCGAATGCATTGTACCTAGAATAATTGTAAAAAAAACTTTAGCGTATAATTTCCCGGTTTAATTCCCACTAATGCACAATTTAATTCGTAATTGCACGCATATTCGCTTTTAGTTTATTAAAAAGTATTTAAAAATTCATGCAACATGCTATTTTATTACAGCTACCATTGGGTTGCCGGAGAAGTCGTGTATTTTTTGTTTTTATTAGGTATTTATTAGTATTTTAATCACTGAAGGTTTATATATAACCCCTTTCCATATTAATTTTCGTGTTCTGTATACGCATTTCGACAACTAAGTTGTCATCATCAGCAGATAATTAAACGGTGTCGAACCTGGAAAACTACGGCAAAAAATATCCGTGCGAAAACAAATTCCGCACACGATCTGTACCGTTGAAAGCCAAAACGCACACTGAGTGTGCGTTTTGGCGTTTGGCTGCTTTTATATGGGCACACTCAGTGTGCGGAATTTGTTTTCGTACGGGTCTTTTTGCCGTATTTTGTGGAAAGGGGTTCTATATCGACCTTCAGTGATTAAGTTAATCAACCACAGGCTCCATCAAAATTACCTGCTCTTTATTAGTATAAAAAAGACCAGTTAATTATTGTGTATATATGTACCTACAGTGCGTTTTTTTCGATAATCTTTTGCTATCTAGAAAGACTATTTATATCGGCGAAACACTTTCGAAGGTCCTGACTAACAGCCTCATCTGAATCGTATGCTAGATCGCATCTCATTCAAGATCTAATAATTTTTGACGGACCATTAAATTTGTGTTTGGTCACTATCGTAATAAAATTCTTTTCTAAAAATTAACAAACTCTGGACGTTTCTGGATGATAAACTCGTTCAAACTGTCCAGTTGCAGATAATACACCCTTGAAATATGCCTTCCTTGTAGGAATTTTAATAATATGACACTTTTAAAATCCCGTTACATTGAAATAATAATTTACCTCTAATTAGTGTCTCCTTATGATGACGTTTGAGGCGAATCATCGGGGAAAAAGACCATTTTTGCAATTATTAGTGGCTTCAGTACTTCAACAAAGGATAGCTTTTCTTATGTTTATGGATCATGTCGCATGCTGCGTACTACTATCAAGAGAACTTCGAGCTCATGAATAACCTAATTGTCGAGCTTGCTGATGTGTACTAATTTTGTTATGTGATTGTAAGCTGCTGAAGGCACTTAACTGTGTATAGTGACCCCTATTTACAAAAATTCTACTAATGATAATGAAGAATTTTGTAATTTATTAATTGCTCCAACTCCAATGTAATTATTAAGAATAGTTTGTAATTCTGCTACAACTTAAGCATCTTGAAATTACTTTTGACAGTTCTACATAGCAGTTGCTTCTTTAGTATCAAACTGCAAAATTACAAACTTAACTTTTTGCTAAAAATGCTGAAAATAATAAAATGCTGCCCTTAAGAATATTCCCCAGCGTGTAAGAATTGGTTGCGGGTGTTCGGGATGTCGAAATTTTGTGAAATTCTTGGGGATTTGAAATACTGCTTTCATATTACCTCTGGATAACACCTTCGAATAGATTTGCCACAAGACGTACAGCCTGCATTTTACACGTAACATGTTAGAAATTACCACACTGTTCTTTATGAGACCGGCCTACAAAAATATATTTGTAGCATAAATAGAACAGATTTTTCAGGACTATTGATGATTCTTCTGGCAAAATCGACGCGGAGGGTGCGAAATTGAAATTACTAAATCTGAGAGTATAATCTTTACTCTTTTTTTATTTGGAGTTTCGACCGCTGAGGTAATAAACATATATTGGGTTGGCAACTAAGTACTTTCGTTTTTTACTGATAGAGAGCGTTGCTTTATTTTTTGTATAACGTATGTTAGTGCTGTACTTTACCGTTTGTCGCGTGATACTAGTCACATTGACGTAACTTCAGAAGCAAGTAGTGCGTGATTTTTATTAAAGCTATTAGTTGTGGGTTAATTTTAAATGGAGTGCAGAAACGAATATTTTCGACATATTTTACTATATTATGTATCGCACACAACAACTGAAAAACATTTAAAATGTCTTGGACTAGTTAAGAAGCTTGGTATTTGGGTACCTCACGAATTGAAAGAAATTAATTTAACACAAGGAATCAACTTTTGCGATATGGACCTTAGACAAAATGAAACCGACCCTTTCTTAAAAAGAATCATCACTGGTGATGAAAAATGGGTCCTGTACAGTAACATAGTTCGAAAACGATCATGAAGCAAACACGATAAACCAGCTCAAACCACATTGAAAGCTGAATTGCATCCAAAAAAGATTATGCTGTCAGTTTGGTGGGATTACAAAGGTGTTGTGTTTTTTGAGCTGCTTCCAAGGAACCAAACGATCAATTCTGATGTTTACTGCCAACAATTAATAAAACTGGATGAAGCAATCAAAGAGAAACGGCCAGAATTGTCAAATCGGAAAGGTGGAAAGGTGTAGTTTTCCACCAAGATAATGCAAGGCCTCACACATCTTTGGCAACTCTTGGGAAACTATTGGAGCTTGGCTGGGAAGTGATGCCACATCCCCCGTACAGCCCTGATCTAGCACCATCTGATTACCATTTATTTCGAAGTTTGCAGAATTCTTTGAATGGTAAAACTTTCACAAATGACGATGACCTTCACTCGCAGATGTTCGGTTCAGTTTTTTGCTGATAAGGACCAGAAATTTTATGAGCGCGGAATCATGCAGCTGAAAGAAAGATGGCAAAAGGTCATTGAGCAAAATGGAAAATATATAATTGATTAAAAACTATTCTTTGCTTAAAAAAAAGTGTTTTATTCTATACTACAAAACCGAAAGTACTTAGTTGCCAACCCAATAATTTATATTAACTTTATATTAACCCTTTTTCAAATTATTTATTTTATTCAACCTGCAATACCTCTTACAGTTATTTATTTCCA
Source organism: Dermolepida albohirtum (assembly GCA_031893035.1). Classification (NCBI taxonomy): domain Eukaryota; kingdom Metazoa; phylum Arthropoda; class Insecta; order Coleoptera; family Scarabaeidae; genus Dermolepida; species Dermolepida albohirtum. The sequence continues at coordinate 9,939 of JAVIWB010004945.1, read as the reverse complement.
ATTATAAACAATAGTTTTATATATATATACCTAATCCTCATATTTTGGGGAACATGGTTGAAAGCAGTTTTCTATTAATGCAAGAATTTACAACGAATAAAATTTGTGGTTCAACGAGTCAAACCTAATGAAGCTGCAGCAATTAAGGAAAAACAGAAAAGATTTGCAAATACTTCTGTGAAACCGATTAAATGCGAATTTACTAAAATTATAAAAGTAAACTCAATTGAAAAATCTCAAACCACTGAGTTGTCGTTAGTGAAGTCAATACAAATTGCGAACGATGTACACTCACTGCTATGCTCTACAAGTATACAAAAATATGTGTGTTGTAAGAAAGCTCGATTTTACCAGATTAAGACAAATTTGTGATGGCGCGTGTAGCCATCCGTTTAAGATTATTGAAGTTTACTTACATTCTATCTGATTCTGGGTTTTCGGGATGGAACCGCGTCACTATTAGCTGAACTACTGCACTGCTATAATAGAGACGCGGTTCCATCCTGACGTTTCGTACCCATTTGTATGGGACATCTTCGCGGGCTGAACTACTGCACTGAAACAGTCGGCAGATATGTAAGTATGTTATTTATAGAATAAAATATAAGTGATACAAACAACGCATGCATCGCAAGGTCGCCCGTTTGTTCTTACACTCCTTGTTACGGAAACCCAGAAGCAGATAGCACAATATACGGACCACGACGTTAAACCTGCGGAAGTCTACGTACCAAATTTACTTACATTATTTTTAATTATGCGCGTATTACATCCGTAGATGTCGCGCGGCCATTTTCTAAATATAGGAATACAAACAATGTGGAAACTTATGTCAGGCTGTAGACATTTTGTCAGTCTTATTCATTATGCGTTGCGCAACAACAGCTGTGAATAATGTAAGTATGTTATTTATAGAATAAAATATAAGTGATACAAACAACGCATGCATCGCAAGGTCGCCCGTTTGTTCTTACACTCGTCTTGTTACGATCCAGACCCGCGGGAAGAATATCCCAACTCCACTGATAGCACTGACCGGGTTAAATCCATGGCACAATATACGGGTGACTGATGTTACACAAGAAACGTTAAACCTGAACAATAAAGTATTTTGTTATTGCAAACGAATCTTTTATTTTGTAGATTGGTCGTGGAATTAAATTGTCATTAGTAACGTACATTTGCACTGACTTTTACAAAAATTATATTTGGTATATATCTTTTTATCAACCCTCTTATTTTCGCTTATTTAGGTCAACTTAAAACAGCAGATAATCGTACTTTTACGTATTTGTTGGCAACACTTCAAATCGCCCTCACATAATAAAAATTAGTAATTACAGCAGCATTTCTAATTGTTATTTACATAAATTAAATAGAAAAAGGAGCCAAGATTATTCCAACTGTTAGGTTATATAGATATATCTTTACTTATACAAATGCCGCTTGCATTTAGTTCGAAGATATGTGTATGTATATCTAAGCTAGCATTTCCATTAAAACAGAACGTCATACCATACCACGAAGTCTTCGTATATCCTACCATAAGGCGAATATTCCTTTGTCAAATAAAAGGACACGCTATTGTATTGCAGGAAATGCAAACAACCTCTGATAAATAAACTAGTTTAATTAAAAAAATTTCGAGATTCCTCTTTAAAAATTGTATTTCACGTTTACGAAAATAGTTCATTGAAGTGAAGTGAACGTTAATTAAATAAAAATAATTTAAAAACATGGCAAAAATTTTTATATTTGCAAAGCGTATCAGTATTAAAGGTAGCTCACATTACCCACACTACAATGCCGTGTTCTTTTCAGAGTTCAATATAAAATATCTCAGAGCATATTTACGTTCGTACGTACACCGTTGCTGACCGTGGATTGTAATTCGAATTACTAATCGCCAAGCAACAATTCCTGTCAAGAGTACTCTGAAGACGACAGTAGAGTAATTGCCGAAACGTCGGAATATTTAAATTCCATAAACGATGGAAGAAGCCCAAACAACAATTCGAAAAAATATGGTAAAAATTATTATATTTGCGAAACGTATCAGTATTAAAGGCTGCTTACATTGTCCAAAATGCATTGTCGTTTTTTAAAGAGTTTAATATAAAATATCTCAGAGCATATTTACATTTGTGATGTATAATTGTTGACGATGGATTGTAATTCGAATTGTCAATCGGCAAGCAACAATCTCTGTCAAGAGTACTTTGAAGACGACAGTACAAAGGGTACTAGGAAAGTTTTGCAATACAACTTTGTTTATTTAATTTTTTCAAAGTAATTTCCTCTACACTCAATACACCTCTTCATCCCCCGAAACCAATCTTTAAACCAGTTCGACCGCAGGTTCTTCATAGATCCAATGACTTTAGGCAGGCACTGTTCAGTATACCACTTAGCTGTGACTGCCTTCTGTGTGTCCAAAGCGACGGGTTCCACAATTCCACTCGATTAGAAAAATACAGCTACCATTTTCTTCTTTATAGATCGGAATTTTCTGACAACTACGGGTGTGTCTTCATCATCAAAGACCCAAACTTTGTTTTGAGCTTTGGTCGGCACATCGTAGTAGTACAGTCACGTTTCGGCACCTATCACGATGTCGTTCACATACCGAGATTTTCCCTTATTAAACTTTTTTAGCATCTCCCGGCATCAAGTCACACGTCGTGTCATCTGCTTTTCAGTCAGCCGATGCGGCATCCAGAAAGAACAAAGTTTCTTCACGTGCAAATGATTATGCAGAATCGAACGAATTGCTGGTGCATTTAGACCTGCTCTTCAGTCAGCCTATGTGGCATCCAGAGAGAACAAAGTTTCTTCACGTGCAAATGATTATGCAGAATCGAACGAATTGCTGGTGCATTTAGGCCTGAAGTACCCTCTATCTCTTGGTATGTCACTCACCAGTCCTCGCCAAGCATTTTCCTCACAGTAGTAACGTTTTCCTCCGTAAGTGACATTCGTGGCCTTCCCGGCCTCTCAGCATCCTCCACAGTTAAATTTCCCCTTTGGAATTCTCTATACCACCTGAATATCGTTGTGCGATGTGGACAAACATCACCTAGTGCAAGAGTCATTTCTTCGAAGCACTGGTCTATGTTTAAACCACGCACGAAATTATAACGCAAAACTGCCCTTATCTCATTTCGTGACCTCGATGCTATTGCAAGCACTTTACACTCTCACTGCTAATGAATAACTGAGCCCATTGACATGGCGCGGCAGCTACTATGCACGTATGAACATGTATCAACATGCAGCAACAAGCAACTTCCTACGATTCATTGTTGCGTCATATTGCAAAACTTTCCTAGTGCCCTTTGCATAGTAAGTGCAGAAGCGTTGGAATATTTAAATTCCACAAACGATGGAAGCAGCCCAAACGATAGTTCGAAAAAACATACATACATTATTGTATTTAGTCATGCGCTTTTACAATGTGAAACTAAAAAAATTATAATTTTTACAGCTTTTTACACCGCATATACGCTGCGGAAAGTTTTGAAAAAATTTATTGCTCTCTGGTGTGATTCGAACTCACGATTCCCTACTTACCCGGCACGTGTTTTGCCATTCGACCTACTCGGGTCTCCTGACATGATATAAATTGCATTATGTTCACAGATATTAAATGGTAAGACACGTGCCCGGTGGGCTTGGAATCTTGAGTTCGAGTCTCTCCAGATAGCAGTCGATGTTTTTAAAAGAATTAGAATTTTTTCGCATCTTCATTATGTTCACGAATGTAAAAACAAATCGGGGGATGTACTGTATTTAAATAAAGATCAGTCTTCACTAGTGAAGTGCGTATTGATATCAAACAATACGTTTTTCAAGGCACGACTAAATTTTACGAACTTTCACCGTATATGCATATATATTGTTCAATATTTCATGCGAATTCTAGATTCATGTATTTCGGTTCACGAAGCATGTAAATCGCGATGTTTAACATAAAGTCCACAAAACGCAAAATATTTTCTTACACTCTCCACGTGCCTGTCGCGATACTAACAACAAACCCACTAAAAACACAATACAAACCGAGTTTATCACTCAATTTAAAATTCACATGCCTCCAACAAACGGCGCACAAATTATAAATTCCGCGATTGAAGAAGACAACATTCACACAGATTTCAAAGTCAACCACACGGTGGGAACCTCTAGCTGCGTAACGCATTAGACCAACTGATACGTGTTTATTTATTTACGGTGATGATGGAAGCAGGGGTATACAAAGGACGTGCCATGATGTAAATTGTTAATGACTTGGAATTAGTTAAATTTGTATGTTCAATATCAACTCCTCTAAATTAATATGTAGTATGTTAAACTGTAATTTCATATCTACGTTAATATACACATATTATAATGTTAAATGGAAACTTTATACGTTTGTAAATGTGTAAGCACGTGGTGGTAAACAAAATATAATCAAATGCGATAATCTGTGTTTCGAATTGCTCGTGAACGAAGAATATATAGGGTGTTAAAAAAATGTGTCATTAACTTTGAGAGGGATTGCATGGTTGAAAATATGCAAAAATATTTTAATGAACATGGATTTATAAATTTTTGAAACAAGGAGAATTGTTCCTTATTGTAGCGTTTGTGCCATTTTTTCGCTTATCTCTTTTTATCGTTCGTAAAACTTGTATTTTTTTATCGTAGTCGACAGATGTTCTATCAAAGATAATATTATTACTTTTAATAATAATAGTAACATCGATAATAATAATGATAATGGTTTATTAATTCGCGCAGCACCAGATATTCCTACACGAGGGTAGCCGTTTATATTTCTGGAATAGCAAACAAAAAAACATTTTTTATTATCGAAAATAGTTTTATTGCTTTTCAAAATATTCTCCTCGAAAATCAATGCACTTTTTTATTCGTTTACCAATCCGAAAAGCATTTCTGTCACTGTGAAGGCGGTATCTCCAAAATATGAGTTTTGAATGCCTAAAACTGCCTCTTCCGGAGTAGAAAACCGTTAACCACGAAGTTTATTCTTCACGTGCGGGAACAAAAAGAAATCACAGGGTGCTAGATCAGAGCTGTACGGCGGATGGCTCATCAATTCAATTTATTATCGAAAATAGCTTCATTGCTTTTTAAAATATTCTCCTTGAAAATCAATGCGCTTGCATGCATGCAATGCATTCGTTTAAACCAATCCGAAAAGCATTGCTGCCACTGTGAAGGCGGTATCTCCAAAATACGAATGCCTCAACTGCTTCTTCCGTGGACCACAAAATTTATTCTTCACGTGTGGGAACAAAAAGAAATCACAGGGTGCTAGATCAGGGCTGTGATGGCACATCAATTCAATGTTTTGCCCGGTCAAATATTCAATTGTTTGAACCGACCTGTGAGAGCTCGCATTGTCATGGTGGAGAATGATCTGTCGTTTTCGGTTTGTTTTCCTTGTTTCTTCAAAAACTTTTGGCAAACAAATAGTTGTGTACCATTCGGAATTGACCGTTCTACAACCCTCTAAAGGCACGGTTGCCACGTGACCGGGTTTTCCGAAAAAACAGGCGACCATTTGTTTTGATGTGCTTCGAGCGCGAACAACTTTTATTGGTTTTGGCTCATCTTGGAATACCCACACAGTCGACTGCTGCTTACTATCGGGCTCATACGTATAGATCCAAGATTCATCACCTCTAACGACTTTATAAATGTTCTTTGAAGCACCGCCGTTGTATTTTTATGCATTTCTTGGCATCAATCGACGCGAATCCTTTTTTGAGCGGTTATCAAATTATATGATACCCAACGTGAACATAGCTTCTTAACGGCTAAATGTTCATGCAGGATCTTATGCACGCTGGTGTTACTTATACCTAGAGATGCCCCGATCTCACAGTATGTCACATGACGTTCTTGCATTTTCAATTCAGACACTGTATTAATGTTTTCCGGCACAACAACATTTGTGGGACGACCTTCACGAAATTCATCGTCCAAAGAGCACCGTCCAAGTTTGAATTCACTATACCAATGATATAGTGTAGTTATCGATGGTGCTTCATCACCATATAAAGAATTCTGCTCGTCGATGCATTCTTGTTGAGATAATCCACGCCGAAAGTTATGAAAAATAAGTCAATTCATAAAATTTTCAAGTTACTGTCAACAATAGAAATAGCGACCGGATAATGAAACTATCGAGGTAAATATATTGTCAAAAAATGACAAACTTCACGATGCAATCATCAGATTGGAGGCAACACTAGCAGTGTTGCCAGTTCCCGAAATATAAAGGGCTACCCTCGTTATTAGAAAATTAATTTAAATTAATAGAAACTCTATTATGTATATGATCTAACGTTAGTTGTCTATATACACTATTATTTAAATACCATGCCTTGTTAAATCAATTAATTTTAGGAAATAATATTTTCAAATAATATTTCTTTTAATGTAATATGTGACTATTACAATATATATATATATATATATATATATATATATATATATATATATGTGTGTGTGTGTGTGTGTGTGTGTGTGTGTATACAGAGTATTGGTTTGCTTTTCGTTAGTTTACTGCGACCTGAAATATCGTTTTTACGGGGAACCCAAACAAATAAGACAAAATTTTGGAGGGTAAATTTACAAACCTCAATAGAAGTTTAATAACGCGGAAACAATCGACCGAGGGACAATTTTAGTAGTGCTACGTTTTGCTTCAGTCAACTTTTCACTACAGAAATTCTTTTCTAACTTCATGTTACTTCTGCACATGACGCTATTTGTCCCAGGGTTGATTTGTACTCTTTACAAGACGTCGTCGAAATGGTCTAGAAAACCAATGTGTACTGCAAGTGGAAATATCAAGTAATTTATTGTTAATGGTTCGAGATCATTTATTACGGTTTTCTCATTAAGTAAAGATATTTGTGAAGTTTTTCCAATTAGTGTGTTGTAAAATGAATCATTATTTAAATTCTTGTTTATATAGGATGAAATTTGAGTTGGACAAAACTTAAAACAATATTCGACATGAGAGATGTTGATATTTCAGAATTCGACCGTTCGAATTTTAAATTATGTAGAGTAGGACTTCACAATACTATTATTAAAGTAGTAAATTCACTATAAAGTATAAGGTTGTGTAACTTATATTTATGGAAATAATAACGTTAACTAATGAAGGTATACAACTACATTTATAGAAATTGAATAAAATACCATTGGAAAACTGAAAAATTAAAGTGTGTTTCAAATTGCGCGGCTTTTTTTAAGAATAAATAAAATATAGATGGCGCACTGAATTTATCTGGGTATGTGAGCATTTAAAAAGTGTGATGTACGACATTTATAAAAATGGCTTCGTACACGGTACAACAACGAGTTCAAATTGTTGAATTATTTTATGAAAATCAGCGTTCTGTCAAAAGAGTTTTTAGAAAATTACGTGAATTTTATGGTTTACATAATCGTCCATCTGAAAGCATTATTGGTCGAATTATTAAAAAATTTCAAGAGACCGGTTCCGTGGAAGATCAAAAAAGTGAAAAATGCAGTCGTAGTTGTTGTTCACAAGAAAATATTGGTTTGGTTCGTGAAAGTGTTGCTGAAGATCCTGAAATGTCCATTAGACGACGTTCACAACAACTTGGACTTAGTGGATCAACAACATGACGTATTTTACACAAGGATTTAGTTCTGAAGGCATATAAGGTTCAAATAACACAGGAACTGACGCCATTAGATCATTTAAAACGTCGTTCATTTGTCAATTTCATCAATGAACAACCAGCTGATTTTTCTCAAAAAATAATGTTTTCCGATGAGGCACATTTTGAACTTGGTGGCTATGTTAATAAACAAAATTGCCGTATCTGGGGTGAGGAAAATCCGCGAATTATTCATGAGAAACCTATGCATCCTAAACGAGTTACTGTTTGGTGTGCATTATGGTGAAGTGGTGTAATTGGACTTTACTTCTTTGAAAATGCTGCTGGTGAAGTTGTAACTGTCAATGGTGGTCGATATCATCGGATGATAACCGAATTTTTGTGACCTGAACCACAATATTGCAGTGTTCTCGATGCTCTGCGAGTCATTACGCTTAGAGACCATGATCAATTTAAATCCACCATTATTAAGGATGAAACTCCTCCGTAAGCTGCTTATTTCAAATTAATTGACAAACGGATTCCTGCCAGAGTTACCAGTGATGAAACTGGTTTTCGTATAAAGTTTATAATTGATGTCCTTACAATAATTTCGTCTGAAGTTCGTCTGGAACACCGACCTGGTCTAATAAATTATTAGTAATGCTGAACAGCTATTAAAGCATATGTGTACTAAACTGGATGGTATTTACGCAGACAGTGCGGGTCTCTCTTACAACGCCATATTCCTTATGAAAACAGGATTTGGACCGGATTCTTCTTTCACTGTTTTCAGACAAGATAAATATTCTTGTTTACTAATAGATCAAGGGGTACCCACCCCTTGACTGAACTCAAGCAATTGGAGTCCCTCCGACTTCAACTGCTACTTCGAATTGTCTTTCAATGTCATTCTTCTCAGTCAGTGTGTATCATTGATAGACGTCATTCATAAACGTCAAAATTGATTCAAAATATTTATATTTTACCAACATATACATCCCACCTGATATAACAAGTAAAGAATATGAGTTGTTTCTTTAGTGCTTTAGCCCTGGAACCACTTGATAAAGAACTTACAATCTTTGGTGATTTCAATTGCCATAATTTGAATTCTCCTGGTAATAATGGTCATACAAATTTACCTTGTTTAACTTCTTGTCTACTCTAAATTTAAAAGAATACAATACTGTTATTACTCATAATCAAGGATACTCGATTGTTTCTAAAAATACTGTTGCCTTGTTGTGTACCACGACTTGGTACCATTGGTGTTCGAGAATCTTTACCATCCAGCATTAAGTATGAAATTTTCAAATATTCATCATGGACATCATTTTCCACTTAATAACAACCGACATTACATTTTACGTAGGGGATGTGACTTCATTGTTCACTAGCACGACAGCCATTTAATGGACGTTCCTTGGTGAATTTACTAATGACACTTTAACTACTTTTTTATAATAATCTGTATAAAATTATTTAATGTACATTCTCTTCAAGAAAATTACCTTCGCTAAGGTAATCATAGAAGCGCATACACAAACAAATATAATGAAAAATTATATAAATTTCAGTAGTTGCACACAGAAAATATTTAACTAAAGACAAAGCTGGCAAGTAAAATATCTTTCTCGCATGTAAACGAAGCTATTACAACATGTATTTCCAAGTAAATAATTGGTTCATTACTTTCTATTTACTCTGAAAGTTGGTAACTAAATGCATATATAATATACGAGACATAACGGAAATATAAGACAACATACAGTATGTACCAGCCAAATGGAATACATTCGATAATAATTAAATGGAAGGGTGTTCGAAAAAACGCTCTGACACGTCTATTGGGATTTTTAGTTGCGTATTTTTTTAAATAAAAAGTTTATATACAGGGTGTGTCATGTAAAAGTGGTCAATACCAACTTTCTTATTTTAAATGCAACATCCTGTCAAATATTAAATTTTTGGATTCTTTAGAAAATTCCAGACATATTTCATGTACAATGTCCTATACCTATCTTCGACTGTTTCGGAAATATTAAATGTTTTCAGATTAATTTGAAAAATGTTTGATAATGTAAAAAATAACAAGAAAAACATTAATGTCACTGTAAGAAATGTTCAAAGTGTTCCCCGCAAATGTCTTGACAACATCCTAATCTTAAATAGAAATTTTTTCTGACGTTGCTCAACATCTCAGGTGTGACCGATCTAATCGCAACTATTATTCATCTTCTTATGTCAGCTAAGTCGAGGGGTTTAGTTTTGTGTACTATACTCTTGA
>JAVIWB010004944.1:0-10979 GCA_031893035.1 Dermolepida albohirtum | reverse complement strand
TCAAACATTAGAAAGCTGCACAATAAAAGGGGTTTTATTTTCCCCCCCACACCGTCAGCAAAATTTCAATAAAGTTTTTCTGGAAAAAAAGTGGTTTCTTTAAAAGTTTGGGACGGGGGATTTTTTGGGCCTTCCTTTTCGGAAATTTTTGGATTTAAAGAAAAATAATTTTGCATTTAAATCCAGTTTCCAAAAAAGAAAAGTGCAAGTTTTTTCATAAAGCTTCTTTGGATTTTTGGAAGCCCGGGCCGGCAAAAAAGGGAAAAACAAAACCCAAAATTAATCATGTTCCCTTTTTCTTTTTAAATTGTGTGTTTAAAGTGTTTTTAAGGGGTTTGTAAGTTGTTGTTTCTTTTTATTTTTCAGAAATTTTAATTTTGGGTTTCTGTTTCCCACAAAAAACCCCACAAAACATCTGTGGGGGGGTTTTCCAAAAGGAATTTAAAAATTGGTTTTTAAAAAATTTTGTTTAAAGTTTTTAAAATTTTAAATTTAGTTTTTTTTTTGCTTGTTGGTTATAACTTTCCCCAAAGTTTTTAATGGTAAACTCAGAAGAACAATAAATTTTTTTCTTTTTTTGTTCGTAATGGTTTTCCCTTTTCCTTTTAATTGGCTTATAAATCTTTTAACAGCACTTATTTTTTTGGAAAATTTTTTGCTAAAATGTTTATCTCCTCCTTTTTTTCGATAAATTTTTAAACCTTGTTTTTCCTTCCTGGGCAAACGGAACAACTTAAACCCCCAAGAAATTTTTGGGATACCTGTTGTTTATTGCCATCAATAAATACCCGTAAAAAAAAAAACATTGTAACTATTTTTCCAAATTAATAAAAAGAAAAAAAATTACAAAATTTTAAGGGTAATTAAACAAAGTTTTTCCGTTTTCCCCCCGGGACCGGGAGGTTTATTTTAAATTATTTTAAAAGTGAAATAGTTAAATTTAGAAATTTTTTTTTTTTCTTTAAAAAACTGCTCACGATTTTGGGGTATATTTTGATTTGGGGGGTTTTTTTACATTCCATATAAATATCTTTATAAATTTCAAATTTTGTTTGAAAATTTTCCAAATTTTTTTTTTAAATTTGAATATCACAAAAAAGAAACCCAAAGGGACCTTTAAAAATTTAACCTAAAAAAAATAAAATTTCCTTATTTGCTTTTTTGCTCCCCTTTTATGTAACACTTTGCTTTCGTTTCCCGTAAATTTATCACTACCCAACACCAACCCAAAGGTCATTGTCCAAACTTTTCCCTTTTTATATCACAAATTAACTTAAAACACTGCAAAAATCAAACTTTACATTTCCCCCAAATAAACTACCAAAACCCCTTAGGGGCCAATGTTTACCAAAAAAATGCTTTTTTGAAAGTTCCCTTTCCCTTTGGAAAAAATTTCAATTTGTTTGTCCAAAATGATTTGTTGTTTATTTAAAAGGGGCAAAACCACTTTGAAGTTTAAAAAGATTACAAAAAACCCAGAAAATGCTTGTGAAGAAACAGTGCCACCTTAATTTTAAAATAAAAATTTTGGGTTTTAAACCCCCCAAATTTTTAACCCTTAAATTTTAAAAAAAAGGGGAACTTTTTTTTTTTAAATTTTTTGGAAAAAAAAAAAAATTTTGGGTTTTTTTTCCCAAAAAAAAAATTTTTTCCCCCCCAAAAAAAAATCCAAAATTTTTACTTTTTTAATTTTTTTGGTTTTTTAAAAAAAAATTTTTTTAAAGAAAACAAAAACTTAAAAAAATTTTTGAAAAAAAATTTTTTTTTTAAAAAAAAAAATTTTGGAAAAAAAAAAAAAAAAAGAAAATTTAACTTAATTTTTGTTTTTTTTAAAAAAAAATATTTTTTTCTTTTTTAAAAGCCCTTTCAAATAATATCTAAAAAAAAATTTTTTAAAAATTTTTTTTTAAAAAAATATAAAAAGAATTTTTTAAACTAAAATTTTTTTTTAAATTTTTAACTTTTTTGTAAAATATTATTTTAAAATTTTACCAAAAAAATAAAATTTTAAAAAAAAAAAATTTTTTTTTTTTTTTAAAAAATTTGGGGGTATTTTTTTTAAATTTTTTAAAAAATTTGTTTAAATAAAAATTATAATTTCTTTAAAATTTTTCACTTTTAAAAAAAATTTTTATTTTTTAATTCTTTAAAATAAATTTTTCAACTTCAAAAATTTCCCCAAAAAAAGGTTTTCAAATTTTTCCCTTTTTTTAAAATTTTAAATAAAAAAAAAATTTGGTTTTTTTTTAAAAATTTTTTTTACCACATTTTAAATTCCCAAAAAGGAAATTTTTTTTAACCTTTTTTTGATAATTTAAAAAATTTTTTTTAATATTTTATTTTTAAAAAAAACTTTTTTAAATTTTAAATTTTAAAATTTTTTAAATTTTTTAAAAATTTTAAAAATTTAAAAAAAATTTGGGGGGAAAAAAAAATTTTTTTTTATTTTTAAAAATAAAAAACCCTTTTTATTTTGTTTTAAAATTTAAACTTTTTTAAAATTTTTGTTTCTAAAAAAAAATTTAAAATTAAATTCAAAAAATTAAAAGAAAAAACCAAAATTTATTTCTTTTTTTTTAAAAAAATTTTTTATATTTAATTTGTTTTCCCTAAAATTTTTTTTTAAAAATTTTTTTTAAAAATTTTTTATTTTGTAAAATTTTTTAAAAAAATTTAAAAAAAATTTTTTCCCCATTAAAGGTTTTTTTTGGGGTTTTAATTTTTTTAAAAAATTTTTTTCTTTTTTTCCCGGTCTTTTAAAAAAACCCATTTTTTTTTTTTTGGGGGCCCATTTTGGGAGGTTTTTTTTAAGAATAAGGGGAAAACCCCCCTTTTTTTTTTCTTTTTTTTTTAAAAAACACTTAAAAACCCCAAAAAAAGCCCATAGGAAAAAAAAAATTTTTCCAAAAAATTTTATTTTTTTTTAAAGTTTTGCAAAAAATTTAAATCCCAAAATTTATGCTAATTTGGGGAAAAAAGGGGTTTTTTTTTTGGAAAAAATCAAAATTTCCCAAAACCCCCGTGAAAATTTTTTTTTTTTTGGGCCCTTTAGATTTTGTTTTTTTTAAATTTTATTTTTTCTTATTTTTGATTTTTTTTTTTTTTTAATTTTTTTTAAAAGGGGTTTAAAAATTTGAAAATTAAAAAAACAAATAAAATTTTATTTATTTTTTTCCCCAATTTTTCCTTTTAAATTTAAATACCCTTTAAATTTAATATTTTTTTTTCCAAAATTTTTTTTTTTAAAAATTTTTTGGGATTATTTGTTTAAAATTTTTTTTTTAAATTTAAAAATTTTGGTTTTTTTTGAAAAAAATAATTTTTAAACCTTTTTTGGGGGAAAAAAAATTTACTTTTTTTTATTAAAAAAAATTTTTTAAATTTTCCAATTTCGTTTTTACAATTTTTTTCCCAAACCCAAAATTTTCAAATTTTTAATTTTTATTTTAAAATAATTTTTTTTAGGGCCAAAATTTCCGGGAAAAAAAATAGGGAGGAAAAAAAATTTTTTAAAACATTTTAAAAGAATATTAACTTTTTTGGAAAAAAAATTTTATTTTTTTTAAAAACCCTTTTTTTTAAAAAAAAAAAAGGTTTAAAAAAAAATTAATTTTATTTAATTTTTTGAAAAAAAAATAAATGTTTAAAAAAAAAAAGGGTTTTTGAAAAAATAATTTAAAATTTTTTAAAAAGTTCCATAAGGATTTTAAAAAAACAAAAATTTTTTTTTTTTTAAAAAAAAAAATTTTTTTTTTAATTTCTATTTTTTTCCTAAATTTTAAAAAACCTTAATTCTTTTTTAAAAAATTTTTTTTAAAAAAAATTTTTAAATTTTTTTTTAAAAAAGAAAAAAAAAAGGGCCCCCCTTCTTTTTAAAAATTTCCTTTGGGAAAAATTTTTTTAAAATTTAACCCCGCCCAAACATTTTTTTTTTAAAATTTTTTTTTTTGGTTTAAAATAAACAATTTTTTTTCCCCAAAAATTTTTTTAACAGATTTTAAAAAAATTTTTTAAAATATATCAAAGAAGAAAAATGATATTTGCATCTTAACAAGCTAATTAAAAAAATAAAAAATTTAAACTTTCTTATTAAATGAATAATATTTAATACATACTAAAATTTTTCAAAATGCATTTCGCTAAAATCATTGATATTTTTGATTAAAAACATAATTTTTACAATAATATTTTTCATTAAAAATTTATAATTCCCAAATGTAGTTTTAAAATAAACTACATTTTTTGAAAAGAACTTCAATAAATCAAGGTCTCTCAACCAATGAGAATAAAAAATTTTTGGGGTTTAATTCTTTATGTCATTTATTTTACTAGATAATATTTATACAAAACATAAAGAATTTTATAATAAATATTTTAATTTATTATACCTTTTAATAAATATCTTGAAATTTTATCAGCTGTTTTGTATGATCTCTAGTCCTGACTTTTCTAATTTTTCGTTTGTAGCTTTCCATGCTTTTAAATATGCTCCTGTTGTATCATTTTCTAACCCTATTAAACGACTTAAACAATAGCTAATGGCTTCGGCTTCTAATTCTTTAATATTATTAGTTTTATTTTTTCCTTCTTCTGTGAAATGTAATTCATAATGCCCTAATTCATGGAATAAAGAACATATGCGATTTTGGTTATTACTTTCTTTATTAATACAGATTCTTTTCGCTGTCGATCCTCCGCCTTTTATAGTATCTAAAAAAACAGGAACAGGAGAATATTTAATTAAATCATTAAATTTGAGACTTGTTTTTGATATTAGTTTATTGTTTGATTTTGTATAGTTTAATGGGTTGCCTTCAGTTTGTGAAATGTCAAAAACTGGAACAGATCTAAAACAAGTTATCAAAACCCTCTTCCATGTCTTCTAATTCTTCGGGATCTTCTTTTTTATAGGTTATGGGTGCAAGAATAAATAAGGCTTTTTCTTCTTTTTTAACAAACCTATTTTCTCTTTGCCATCGTTTAAAAAAAATTTAAAAAACCTTTTTAAAGTTCAATTAAAGCCAAAATTTTTAAAAAATTTAAAAACTTTTTTTGGGATGTTTTAAAAAAAAAAATTTTTAAAAATTTTATTTTTCAAAAATTGGGGAAAAATTTGAAAAAAATAACAAAAAAAAAATTTTTAAACAAAAAATTTTTAATCCCAAATTTTTCTTGAAAAAAAAATGAAATTTTTTTTCCCAAAAAAAAAATTAAAATTCCCCAAAAGGGGGGTTTAAAAAAAAGAATTTTGCCCCCAAACTTTTTAAGGGGGCCCCCGGGAAATGTTTTTAAAAATAAACCATTTTAAAAAAGGGTTTAAATTTTTTTTTAAAAAGTTTTGGGAAAATTTTTTCCCTTTTCGACCAAATTTTTTTCCCCTTGTTTTTTCTAAAAATGGTTAAAAAATTTTTTTCCCCCTTTTTTAAAATTTTTTTTTATTTTAAAAATATCTAAAAAGGGAAAAATACCCTTTTTTAAAAAAAAAAAAAAAAAGGGGGGAAAAAATTTGTTTTTTAAAAAAACCTCTTTGCAAAAAATTGGGGTTTAAAAAAAAAAAAAGTTTTTTTTTTTAAAACAAAGTAAAAAAAAATTTAAATTTACTTTGGGTTCCCCCCAAAAAAAAAAACTTTTATTGGGGAAAAAAAATTTTTTTTTTTTTAAAATTAAAATTTGGGAAAAAGAAATTTTAAAATTTAAAAATTTGAGGGAAAAAAAAAAAAAGGGGGTTTTGGGAAAAAAAATAAAAAAAATTTTTTAAAAAAAAGAAAAAATTTTTAAAAAAAGTTTGGCCCAAATTTTCAAAAATTTGTTTTTTTTTTTAAAAAGGGAAAATAAAAAAAAATAGGTTTAATTTTTTTAAAAAAAAAAATTTAAAAAAATTTTTAAAATTTTTTTTAAGATAAATTTTTAATTTTTTTCCAAAAAAAAGATTTTTTGGGAAAATTTAAAAATTTTAAAAATTTTAAAAAATTTTAAAAATTATTTTTTCATTTTTTAAAAAATAATTTAAAAAAATTAAAAAAAAATTATATTTAAAATTTCAAATTTAAAAATAAAAATTCAAAAAATTTTTTTTATTTTATTAAAAAAATTTTTTTAAAAAAAATTTTTTAAAACCCCAAAATTGAAAAAATTTTTTTTTTAAAAAATTTTAAAAAATTTTTTTTTATTTACAAAAAACCTTCAAAATTTAAAATATAAAAAATTTTTTTTTTTAAAAAAATTTTGAAAAAATTTTTTAAAGGGAAATAATTAAAATTAACTTTTAGTTTTTAAACCCCTTTTTTTGTTTTGAATTTTTTTTTTTTTTCCAAAATTTAAAAAAAAATTTAAATTTTTTATTTACAAAAAATTTTTGGTTATTCAAAAATTTTAAAAAACCCAAATTTTAAAATTTTAAAATAAGGTCCCTTTTTTTAAAATTTTGTTATTTTTAAAAAAATTTTTAAACTTAATTTAAAAAAAGGGGAAAGTTTTAACTTTTTTCAAAACCTTTTAAAAATTTTTTAAAATATCCTAAAGGGTTTTTTTTAAATAAAAACCCACCGAAATTAAAAAAATTTTAAAATTTTTTTGGGAAAAATATTTTTTTTAAAATTATTTTTAAAAATTAAATAAAAGTTTTTTTTTTTTTCAAAAAAATTTTTTCCTAAAATTAAAAATTTTTTTTTAAAATTTTTTTAAAAAATTTATTTTTTTTTAAAAAAAATTTTTTTTTTAAAAATTTTTTTAAAAAAAAAAATTCGGGGAAAAAGGGGAAAAATTTTAAAAAAATTTTCCAAAAAAAAAATTTTTAAACATTTTAGGAAAAATTAGGTTTAAAATTGGAAAAAAAACCCCAAGATTGTTTAATTTTAAAAATTTTTTGGGTTTTTTAAGGGTGAAAAAAATTTTTTTTTTCTTTTTGGGGGGAAAATTCCCAAAAAAAAAAACAAAAAAGGGGGGAAATTTTAAAGTTTTTTTAATTTTTTTAAGGTTTTTTTATTTTTTTTTTAAAATTTTTTCCAAAAAAAAATTCAAAAATTTTTCGAAATTTTAGGGGATAAAAACTCGGGGCCCAAGTTTTTAAAAAAAAAAATGAAAACCCCCCGTTTTTTTAAAAATTATTTTTTTAAAAAAAAAGGGAAAAAAAAAGGGGAAAAATTTTTTTTTTAATTTTTTTTTTAAAGAATTTTTTTTTTTTTAAAAAATTAAAATTTTGATTTAAAAAAAAAATTTTGAAAAAAATTTTTTTTTTAAAAATTTTTAAAATATTTTTAAATTCCCAAAACCCCATTTTTGATTTTAAATTTTAGAAAAACGTCCCTTTATCATTTTAAAAAATTTTTGGTTAAAAAAAGGGGAAAAATAAGTTTAGGGGAAATTTTTATGAAAAAAAAAAAGAAACAGGTTTTTTAAAGGTTTTTTAATTTAAAAAAATTTTTTTTTTTGTAAAAATTTAAAAAAAAAAATTTAAATTTAAGATTTTTAAAAAAATTTAAAAAAAAAAAATTTTTTTAAAAATCGTTTTTTTTTGAAAACTTTTAAAGGATTATGCAAACTTAAAAATAAACTTTTAAAAATACAAAAATCAAAGCAATAAATAAATTTAAAAAAATTGGGATGTTTTCATCCACACATTGCTCTAACTTTTTCTTCGCTATCTTGTTCATCGGGGTTTTTTTAAAAAACTGGGATATCCATTTTAAATCGGGCCAAAAATTTTTCTCCAAGGCCTACAAGCCTTGGCTGCCTAATTTTTTCTTTTTTGGGTTTGTCCAAGAGGTAGTTCTGGAATTTAAACCCAAGGGCTCCCTTTTATTTTAAAATTTCTTTTGATAATCATTGTTTCTGTATAATAATTCTATTTTACTACAATTGACTTTAATTTTCCCTTTTTTTGTATAAATTTTTTTGCATGACTAATTGCTGGTTTTTTTTTAAGACATTTTAAACACTTTAATATTAATTAAGGGCCCAATCTTTTTCCTATTTTTCAACTTCACCTATCTTAAATACAACTATAATCTTTTTTGGTGTTTTAATTCACTATGCGTCTTAAAATTTTTTCTATTTGGCCCAAAAACTACCGGGAAAGTGCCCACTAGGGGAAAATGGTTCAACGCTTTTTTTGGGGGCAAAATGGTTTACCCAAAAAGTAATCACAATAAACTGTTTTTTTCCCCCCCCAAACCTCACAAAGATCAAACAAAATTATTGGGGAAAAAGTGGTTTCTTTAAAAAGTAGTAGAGCCGGGATTTTTCTGTGGCCCTTTTCCAGTTTGATGTTCCATCCAAGAGAAAAAATAGATTTTGCAGTTAATCCGTTATGCAAAAAAAGTAAAGTGCAAGTTGTTGTGCTAAAAATTTGTATGGGTATTTTTGGGAATCTTATTGCTGAAGGTCAAAAAACGAAATGAATTAGGTGGATTTTCCTTCATATTTTTGGGAAATTCCCCTAAAATTTGTGTCTTTTTTTAAATGGGGTTTTAAATTGTTGTTTTGGGCCACTTTTTGAAATATAATTTTGGTTTCTGTTTCACACAAAACCCACAAAAATCTGTGGCGGGGCTTTTAAAATTTTATTTAAAATTCTGTAAAGTATTTTTAATTTCTTGCATTTTTTGCTTTTTTTTAACATTCCCAAAGTTTCTAATGGATAACTTTATTTTTTCTGTAATGGCTTTTTTTCCTTTAATTGGCTTATAAATCTTTTAAACCTTATTTTTGGGATATTTTGCTGAACTTTTTTCCCCCCTTTTTCAATAATTTGATCCTTGTTTAACCTTTCAGTTATTAATTATTCTTTGTAACACATTCCCAAAGAACTTTTGGCATACCTGTTGTTTACTGCCATCAATAAATACCTGTAAAAAGAGCAAACATTGTAAATATTTTTTCCCAAAATTTTAAAAAAAAATTCAAAATTTTAAAAGAATAATTGGCTTTGCTTTTTTTTACCCCCGGGACCTTTGATTTTCAACCTGCATTAAATTACTTTTAGAAATTTTATTCGTTTCTTTGGGAAAATTTTTAAAATTTCAAAGAAAAAAACCAAGGTATTACATAGATTTAACCTAAAAAAAATAAACCTCCTTTTTTTGCTTTTTTCGCTCCTTTTTATGTAACACTTTGCTTTGTTTTCCCCGTACCTCAAACACTATCTATATCACCAACAATATGCTATTGTCCCAAAATTTATTTTTTTATCCAAAAATTTTAAAAAACCCCAAAATAATTTCACGCTTAAATTTCCTAAAAAAACTACCAAACTGCATTAGGTCCCAAAGTTTACGGACAAAATGTTTTGAATGTCCTTTTCCTTTTGGGCAAAATTCACTTTTTTTTTGTCCAAATGTTTTTGGGTTTTTTAAAATGGGGCAAAACGCACTTTGAAAAATTTGAATTTAAAAAACCGGGGTTCTTGTGAAGAAACAGGTTCTAAAAAGAAATGGACAAAAAGCTTTTTTAATCCCTCCTCTTTATATTTTTCACCTAATATATACATACATATATATTTTTTTTTTATTGGGACCTTTTTATTATTAAAAATTTAGTAAAAATAAATGTACAGGGAAAATAATTAAATATATTATTACAGATTTTAATGACAAATGAATATTTTTTTAATCTTTTATTTTAAAATAAGTCAGCAAATCATTTTTAAACAAAAATAAAAAATGGTTTTTTATAGTCATTTTGCACCCTACTGTAAGGGACCCCTTTTGTAAGTTGTATTGTATTAAATATGTTGCGGAATTAAAAGTTTTCCCCAATAAAAGAATTTACTTTTTTTTTGTAAAATAATTCCTTCCGGAAAAAAAATTTCCTCTAATAAAAAAATTTTCTTTTTTTTAAAAGTAAACACCCCCTTTTTAAATTTAAAAAATAATAACGATATTTCTGGTCAATTTTTATAATATTTAACGAAATATCCCAAAAAGAATAGGGGTTAGAAATTTCTAAATTTTTAGGAAATTTCTAGGACTTGATCTTTTAATCTACTTTTTATTGGGCACTTTCTCTAATTGTAGGTGGAATTCATTTTTTGGGGAAAAAAAACATGAAAATACAATTTTTACAATTAGTAAAAATAATTCTAATTATAATTTTGAAATGAACTCAAATTTTCGTGTATAATAAACGTTTTACTTTTTTTAATGTCTACGTTATTTAATTTTCACTAAATTTGAAGAATTTAAGAAAATAAAGTTTTGCTTACTCCCCTAAAAAATTTTGGTAAAATTTATTTTTAAAAACCAGAATTTAAATTCTTTGATTTTTTTTAATTACAATTCTGTGTCGACAACGAAAGTCGATGATTAATAAGAAAGGGAAAGATGTTGGGTTTTGGGGATTAAATAGTTTATTTATGTATGATAATTAAATGAGAAGGGGTTTCTTTTTTTTCACAAATACAAAAACAGTTAATAAACTATCCAAATTTAAAATATGAAGCCAAAAGGGTCTTTTGTTTCAAAAAAAAATTTTATAGCACAAAATATATAAAAAAAGTTTTGTAAAACAAAAATAAAAAGGCTCTGATTTTTTGCCGTGTAATATACCTTTTTGGGCTTCAACAAAGCCCCTTCCAACTTTCAAAAAAATATTAATATATTGAAATTAACCAGTAGATTTTCGGCAAAAACAATCCAAAGACTTTAAAATCATACCTTTAAAAAAGAAAAAGATTTCTGTTTTTGAAACTATTACTAAGAAAAGAACAATCATGAAACAGAAATTATACAAAACTATTGTCTGCAAAAATTTTAATCCAAAAGTTGTTACGCAGCCAGAAACACTTAAACAGACTAAAAAATTCCAATTCCCATGGTTCCTTAATTCTTCACCAATTTAACTGATAATCTTGGTTAAGGTTTGTTCAACTAATATAATATTTTTTTATAAAATCAAAAAAACCTGGTAGGCTAATGCAAGCAAAGTGTCCCGAAGCACTTTGAAGTTCCTGATTTTTGGGGAATTGGAAAAAATTATTATTG
>JAVIWB010004943.1:0-11090 GCA_031893035.1 Dermolepida albohirtum | reverse complement strand
CTATAAGCACACACCTAAAAAACAATCACTTTTGAAAGTCAGTTTCCGACTAACGCTACATGTGAGCTCTGCCTGATGGCGTTCTAAGGTCGCTAATAACTTCGGAACGAGAAGAGATACAATGTTCTGGTTTGAAGCAGCGTAACAGTCGTGTCACAATCTGAAAGTCAGTTTCCGACTAACGCTACATGTGAGCTCTGCCTGATGGCGTTCTAAGGTCGCTAATAACTTCGGAACGAGAAGAGATACAATGTTCTGGTTTGAAGCAGCGTAACAGTCGTGTCACAATCTATAAGTACACACCTAAAAAACAATCACTTTTGAAAGTCAGTTTCCGACTAACGCTACATGTGAGCTCTGCTGATGGCGTTCTAAGGTCGCTAATAACTTCGGAACGAGAAGAGATACAATGTTCTGGTTTGAAGCAGCGTAACAGTCGTGTCACAATCTATAAGTACACACCTAAAAAACAATCACTTTTGAAAGTCAGTTTCCGACTAACGCTACATGTGAGCTCTGCCTGATGGCGTTCTAAGGTCGCTAATAACTTCGGAACGAGAAGAGATACAATGTTCTGGTTTGAAGCAGCGTAACAGTCGTGTCACAATCTATAAGTACACACCTAAAAAACAATCACTTTTGAAAGTCAGTTTCCGACTAACGCTACATGTGAGCTCTGCCTGATGGCGTTCTAAGGTCGCTAATAACTTCGGAACGAGAAGAGATACAATGTTCTGGTTTGAAGCAGCGTAACAGTCGTGTCACAATCTATAAGTACACACCTAAAAAACAATCACTTTTGAAAGTCAGTTTCCGACTAACGCTACATGTGAGCTCTGCCTGATGGCGTTCTAAGGTCGCTAATAACTTCGGAACGAGAAGAGATACAATGTTCTGGTTTGAAGCAGCGTAACAGTCGTGTCACAATCTATAAGTACACACCTAAAAAACAATCACTTTTGAAAGTCAGTTTCCGACTAACGCTACATGTGAGCTCTGCCTGATGGCGTTCTAAGGTCGCTAATAACTTCGGAACGAGAAGAGATACAATGTTCTGGTTTGAAGCAGCGTAACAGTCGTGTCACAATCTATAAGTACACACCTAAAAAACAATCACTTTTGAAAGTCAGTTTCCGACTAACGCTACATGTGAGCTCTGTCTGATGGCGTTCTAAGGTCGCTAATAACTTCGGAACGAGAAGAGATACAATGTTCTGGTTTGAAGCAGCGTAACAGTCGTGTCACAATCTATAAGTACACACCTAAAAAACAATCACTTTTGAAAGTCAGTTTCCGACTAACGCTACATGTGAGCTCTGCCTGATGGCGTTCTAAGGTCGCTAATAACTTCGGAACGAGAAGAGATACAATGTTCTGGTTTGAAGCAGCGTAACAGTCGTGTCACAATCTATAAGTACACACCTAAAAAACAATCACTTTTGAAAGTCAGTTTCCGACTAACGCTACATGTGAGCTCTGCCTGATGGCGTTCTAAGGTCGCTAATAACTTCGGAACGAGAAGAGATACAATGTTCTGGTTTGAAGCAGCGTAACAGTCGTGTCACAATCTATAAGTACACACCTAAAAAACAATCACTTTTGAAAGTCAGTTTCCGACTAACGCTACATGTGAGCTCTGCCTGATGGCGTTCTAAGGTCGCTAATAACTTCGGAACGAGAAGAGATACAATGTTCTGGTTTGAAGCAGCGTAACAGTCGTGTCACAATCTATAAGTACACACCTAAAAAACAATCACTTTTGAAAGTCAGTTTCCGACTAACGCTACATGTGAGCTCTGCCTGATGGCGTTCTAAGGTCGCTAATAACTTCGGAACGAGAAGAGATACAATGTTCTGGTTTGAAGCAGCGTAACAGTCGTGTCACAATCTATAAGTACACACCTAAAAAACAATCACTTTTGAAAGTCAGTTTCCGACTAACGCTACATGTGAGCTCTGTCTGATGGCGTTCTAAGGTCGCTAATAACTTCGGAACGAGAAGAGATACAATGTTCTGGTTTGAAGCAGCGTAACAGTCGTGTCACAATCTATAAGTACACACCTAAAAAACAATCACTTTTGAAAGTCAGTTTCCGACTAACGCTACATGTGAGCTCTGCCTGATGGCGTTCTAAGGTCGCTAATAACTTCGGAACGAGAAGAGATACAATGTTCTGGTTTGAAGCAGCGTAACAGTCGTGTCACAATCTATAAGTACACACCTAAAAAACAATCACTTTTGAAAGTCAGTTTCCGACTAACGCTACATGTGAGCTCTGCCTGATGGCGTTCTAAGGTCGCTAATAACTTCGGAACGAGAAGAGATACAATGTTCTGGTTTGAAGCAGCGTAACAGTCGTGTCACAATCTATAAGTACACACCTAAAAAACAATCACTTTTGAAAGTCAGTTTCCGACTAACGCTACATGTGAGCTCTGCCTGATGGCGTTCTAAGGTCGCTAATAACTTCGGAACGAGAAGAGATACAATGTTCTGGTTTGAAGCAGCGTAACAGTCGTGTCACAATCTATAAGTACACACCTAAAAAACAATCACTTTTGAAAGTCAGTTTCCGACTAACGCTACATGTGAGCTCTGCCTGATGGCGTTCTAAGGTCGCTAATAACTTCGGAACGAGAAGAGATACAATGTTCTGGTTTGAAGCAGCGTAACAGTCGTGTCACAATCTATAAGTACACACCTAAAAAACAATCACTTTTGAAAGTCAGTTTCCGACTAACGCTACATGTGAGCTCTGTCTGATGGCGTTCTAAGGTCGCTAATAACTTCGGAACGAGAAGAGATACAATGTTCTGGTTTGAAGCAGCGTAACAGTCGTGTCACAATCTATAAGTACACACCTAAAAAACAATCACTTTTGAAAGTCAGTTTCCGACTAACGCTACATGTGAGCTCTGCCTGATGGCGTTCTAAGGTCGCTAATAACTTCGGAACGAGAAGAGATACAATGTTCTGGTTTGAAGCAGCGTAACAGTCGTGTCACAATCTATAAGTACACACCTAAAAAACAATCACTTTTGAAAGTCAGTTTCCGACTAACGCTACATGTGAGCTCTGCCTGATGGCGTTCTAAGGTCGCTAATAACTTCGGAACGAGAAGAGATACAATGTTCTGGTTTGAAGCAGCGTAACAGTCGTGTCACAATCTATAAGTACACACCTAAAAAACAATCACTTTTGAAAGTCAGTTTCCGACTAACGCTACATGTGAGCTCTGCTGATGGCGTTCTAAGGTCGCTAATAACTTCGGAACGAGAAGAGATACAATGTTCTGGTTTGAAGCAGCGTAACAGTCGTGTCACAATCTATAAGTACACACCTAAAAAACAATCACTTTTGAAAGTCAGTTTCCGACTAACGCTACATGTGAGCTCTGCCTGATGGCGTTCTAAGTCGCTAATAACTTCGGAACGAGAAGAGATACAATGTTCTGGTTTGAAGCAGCGTAACAGTCGTGTCACAATCTATAAGTACACACCTAAAAAACAATCACTTTTGAAAGTCAGTTTCCGACTAACGCTACATGTGAGCTCTGCCTGATGGCGTTCTAAGGTCGCTAATAACTTCGGAACGAGAAGAGATACAATGTTCTGGTTTGAAGCAGCGTAACAGTCGTGTCACAATCTATAAGTACACACCTAAAAAACAATCACTTTTGAAAGTCAGTTTCCGACTAACGCTACATGTGAGCTCTGTCTGATGGCTTCTAAGGTCGCTAATAACTTCGGAACGAGAAGAGATACAATGTTCTGGTTTGAAGCAGCGTAACAGTCGTGTCACAATCTATAAGTACACACCTAAAAAACAATCACTTTTGAAAGTCAGTTTCCGACTAACGCTACATGTGAGCTCTGCCTGATGGCGTTCTAAGGTCGCTAATAACTTCGGAACGAGAAGAGATACAATGTTCTGGTTTGAAGCAGCGTAACAGTCGTGTCACAATCTATAAGTACACACCTAAAAAACAATCACTTTTGAAAGTCAGTTTCCGACTAACGCTACATGTGAGCTCTGCCTGATGGCGTTCTAAGGTCGCTAATAACTTCGGAACGAGAAGAGATACAATGTTCTGGTTTGAAGCAGCGTAACAGTCGTGTCACAATCTATAAGTACACACCTAAAAAACAATCACTTTTGAAAGTCAGTTTCCGACTAACGCTACATGTGAGCTCTGCCTGATGGCGTTCTAAGGTCGCTAATAACTTCGGAACGAGAAGAGATACAATGTTCTGGTTTGAAGCAGCGTAACAGTCGTGTCACAATCTATAAGTACACACCTAAAAAACAATCACTTTTGAAAGTCAGTTTCCGACTAACGCTACATGTGAGCTCTGCCTGATGGCGTTCTAAGGTCGCTAATAACTTCGGAACGAGAAGAGATACAATGTTCTGGTTTGAAGCAGCGTAACAGTCGTGTCACAATCTATAAGTACACACCTAAAAAACAATCACTTTTGAAAGTCAGTTTCCGACTAACGCTACATGTGAGCTCTGCCTGATGGCGTTCTAAGGTCGCTAATAACTTCGGAACGAGAAGAGATACAATGTTCTGGTTTGAAGCAGCGTAACAGTCGTGTCACAATCTATAAGTACACACCTAAAAAACAATCACTTTTGAAAGTCAGTTTCCGACTAACGCTACATGTGAGCTCTGCCTGATGGCGTTCTAAGGTCGCTAATAACTTCGGAACGAGAAGAGATACAATGTTCTGGTTTGAAGCAGCGTAACAGTCGTGTCACAATCTATAAGTACACACCTAAAAAACAATCACTTTTGAAAGTCAGTTTCCGACTAACGCTACATGTGAGCTCTGCCTGATGGCGTTCTAAGGTCGCTAATAACTTCGGAACGAGAAGAGATACAATGTTCTGGTTTGAAGCAGCGTAACAGTCGTGTCACAATCTATAAGTACACACCTAAAAAACAATCACTTTTGAAAGTCAGTTTCCGACTAACGCTACATGTGAGCTCTGCCTGATGGCGTTCTAAGGTCGCTAATAACTTCGGAACGAGAAGAGATACAATGTTCTGGTTTGAAGCAGCGTAACAGTCGTGTCACAATCTATAAGTACACACCTAAAAAACAATCACTTTTGAAAGTCAGTTTCCCACCTAACGCTACATGTGAGCTCTGCCTGATGGCGTTCTAAGGTCGCTAATAACTTCGGAACGAGAAGAGATACAATGTTCTGGTTTGAAGCAGCGTAACAGTCGTGTCACAATCTATAAGTACACACCTAAAAAACAATCACTTTTGAAAGTCAGTTTCCGACTAACGCTACATGTGAGCTCTGCCTGATGGCGTTCTAAGGTCGCTGATGGCGTTCTAAGGTCGCTAATAACTTCGGAACGAGAAGAGATACAATGTTCTGGTTTGAAGCAGCGTAACAGTCGTGTCACAATCTATAAGTACACACCTAAAAAACAATCACTTTTGAAAGTCAGTTTCCGACTAACGCTACATGTGAGCTCTGCCTGATGGCGTTCTAAGGTCGCTAATAACTTCGGAACGAGAAGAGATACAATGTTCTGGTTTGAAGCAGCGTAACAGTCGTGTCACAATCTATAAGTACACACCTAAAAACAATCACTTTTGAAAGTCAGTTTCCGACTAACGCTACATGTGAGCTCTGCCTGATGGCGTTCTAAGGTCGCTAATAACTTCGGAACGAGAAGAGATACAATGTTCTGGTTTGAAGCAGCGTAACAGTCGTGTCACAATCTATAAGTACACACCTAAAAAACAATCACTTTTGAAAGTCAGTTTCCGACTAACGCTACATGTGAGCTCTGCCTGATGGCGTTCTAAGGTCGCTAATAACTTCGGAACGAGAAGAGATACAATGTTCTGGTTTGAAGCAGCGTAACAGTCGTGTCACAATCTATAAGTACACACCTAAAAAACAATCACTTTTGAAAGTCAGTTTCCGACTAACGCTACATGTGAGCTCTGCCTGATGGCGTTCTAAGGTCGCTAATAACTTCGGAACGAGAAGAGATACAATGTTCTGGTTTGAAGCAGCGTAACAGTCGTGTCACAATCTATAAGTACACACCTAAAAAACAATCACTTTTGAAAGTCAGTTTCCGACTAACGCTACATGTGAGCTCTGCCTGATGGCGTTCTAAGGTCGCTAATAACTTCGGAACGAGAAGAGATACAATGTTCTGGTTTGAAGCAGCGTAACAGTCGTGTCACAATCTATAAGTACACACCTAAAAAACAATCACTTTTGAAAGTCAGTTTCCGACTAACGCTACATGTGAGCTCTGCCTGATGGCGTTCTAAGGTCGCTAATAACTTCGGAACGAGAAGAGATACAATGTTCTGGTTTGAAGCAGCGTAACAGTCGTGTCACAATCTATAAGTACACACCTAAAAAACAATCACTTTTGAAAGTCAGTTTCCGACTAACGCTACATGTGAGCTCTGCCTGATGGCGTTCTAAGGTCGCTAATAACTTCGGAACGAGAAGAGATACAATGTTCTGGTTTGAAGCAGCGTAACAGTCGTGTCACAATCTATAAGTACACACCTAAAAAACAATCACTTTTGAAAGTCAGTTTCCGACTAACGCTACATGTGAGCTCTGCCTGATGGCGTTCTAAGGTCGCTAATAACTTCGGAACGAGAAGAGATACAATGTTCTGGTTTGAAGCAGCGTAACAGTCGTGTCACAATCTATAAGTACACACCTAAAAAACAATCACTTTTGAAAGTCAGTTTCCGACTAACGCTACATGTGAGCTCTGCCTGATGGCGTTCTAAGGTCGCTAATAACTTCGGAACGAGAAGAGATACAATGTTCTGGTTTGAAGCAGCGTAACAGTCGTGTCACAATCTATAAGTACACACCTAAAAAACAATCACTTTTGAAAGTCAGTTTCCGACTAACGCTACATGTGAGCTCTGCCTGATGGCGTTCTAAGGTCGCTAATAACTTCGGAACGAGAAGAGATACAATGTTCTGGTTTGAAGCAGCGTAACAGTCGTGTCACAATCTATAAGTACACACCTAAAAAACAATCACTTTTGAAAGTCAGTTTCCGACTAACGCTACATGTGAGCTCTGCCTGATGGCGTTCTAAGGTCGCTAATAACTTCGGAACGAGAAGAGATACAATGTTCTGGTTTGAAGCAGCGTAACAGTCGTGTCACAATCTATAAGTACACACCTAAAAAACAATCACTTTTGAAAGTCAGTTTCCGACTAACGCTACATGTGAGCTCTGCCTGATGGCGTTCTAAGGTCGCTAATAACTTCGGAACGAGAAGAGATACAATGTTCTGGTTTGAAGCAGCGTAACAGTCGTGTCACAATCTATAAGTACACACCTAAAAAACAATCACTTTTGAAAGTCAGTTTCCGACTAACGCTACATGTGAGCTCTGCCTGATGGCGTTCTAAGGTCGCTAATAACTTCGGAACGAGAAGAGATACAATGTTCTGGTTTGAAGCAGCGTAACAGTCGTGTCACAATCTATAAGTACACACCTAAAAAACAATCACTTTTGAAAGTCAGTTTCCGACTAACGCTACATGTGAGCTCTGCCTGATGGCGTTCTAAGGTCGCTAATAACTTCGGAACGAGAAGAGATACAATGTTCTGGTTTGAAGCAGCGTAACAGTCGTGTCACAATCTATAAGTACACACCTAAAAAACAATCACTTTTGAAAGTCAGTTTCCGACTAACGCTACATGTGAGCTCTGCCTGATGGCGTTCTAAGGTCGCTAATAACTTCGGAACGAGAAGAGATACAATGTTCTGGTTTGAAGCAGCGTAACAGTCGTGTCACAATCTATAAGTACACACCTAAAAAACAATCACTTTTGAAAGTCAGTTTCCGACTAACGCTACATGTGAGCTCTGCCTGATGGCGTTCTAAGGTCGCTAATAACTTCGGAACGAGAAGAGATACAATGTTCTGGTTTGAAGCAGCGTAACAGTCGTGTCACAATCTATAAGTACACACCTAAAAAACAATCACTTTTGAAAGTCAGTTTCCGACTAACGCTACATGTGAGCTCTGCCTGATGGCGTTCTAAGGTCGCTAATAACTTCGGAACGAGAAGAGATACAATGTTCTGGTTTGAAGCAGCGTAACAGTCGTGTCACAATCTATAAGTACACACCTAAAAAACAATCACTTTTGAAAGTCAGTTTCCGACTAACGCTACATGTGAGCTCTGCCTGATGGCGTTCTAAGGTCGCTAATAACTTCGGAACGAGAAGAGATACAATGTTCTGGTTTGAAGCAGCGTAACAGTCGTGTCACAATCTATAAGTACACACCTAAAAAACAATCACTTTTGAAAGTCAGTTTCCGACTAACGCTACATGTGAGCTCTGCCTGATGGCGTTCTAAGGTCGCTAATAACTTCGGAACGAGAAGAGATACAATGTTCTGGTTTGAAGCAGCGTAACAGTCGTGTCACAATCTATAAGTACACACCTAAAAAACAATCACTTTTGAAAGTCAGTTTCCGACTAACGCTACATGTGAGCTCTGCCTGATGGCGTTCTAAGGTCGCTAATAACTTCGGAACGAGAAGAGATACAATGTTCTGGTTTGAAGCAGCGTAACAGTCGTGTCACAATCTATAAGTACACACCTAAAAAACAATCACTTTTGAAAGTCAGTTTCCGACTAACGCTACATGTGAGCTCTGCCTGATGGCGTTCTAAGGTCGCTAATAACTTCGGAACGAGAAGAGATACAATGTTCTGGTTTGAAGCAGCGTAACAGTCGTGTCACAATCTATAAGTACACACCTAAAAAACAATCACTTTTGAAAGTCAGTTTCCGACTAACGCTACATGTGAGCTCTGCCTGATGGCGTTCTAAGGTCGCTAATAACTTCGGAACGAGAAGAGATACAATGTTCTGGTTTGAAGCAGCGTAACAGTCGTGTCACAATCTATAAGTACACACCTAAAAAACAATCACTTTTGAAAGTCAGTTTCCGACTAACGCTACATGTGAGCTCTGCCTGATGGCGTTCTAAGGTCGCTAATAACTTCGGAACGAGAAGAGATACAATGTTCTGGTTTGAAGCAGCGTAACAGTCGTGTCACAATCTATAAGTACACACCTAAAAAACAATCACTTTTGAAAGTCAGTTTCCGACTAACGCTACATGTAAGCTCTGCCTGATGGCGTTCTAAGGTCGCTAATAACTTCGGAACGAGAAGAGATACAATGTTCTGGTTTGAAGCAGCGTAACAGTCGTGTCACAATCTATAAGTACACACCTAAAAAACAATCACTTTTGAAAGTCAGTTTCCGACTAACGCTACATGTGAGCTCTGCCTGATGGCGTTCTAAGGTCGCTAATAACTTCGGAACGAGAAGAGATACAATGTTCTGGTTTGAAGCAGCGTAACAGTCGTGTCACAATCTATAAGTACACACCTAAAAAACAATCACTTTTGAAAGTCAGTTTCCGACTAACGCTACATGTGAGCTCTGCCTGATGGCGTTCTAAGGTCGCTAATAACTTCGGAACGAGAAGAGATACAATGTTCTGGTTTGAAGCAGCGTAACAGTCGTGTCACAATCTATAAGTACACACCTAAAAAACAATCACTTTTGAAAGTCAGTTTCCGACTAACGCTACATGTGAGCTCTGCCTGATGGCGTTCTAAGGTCGCTAATAACTTCGGAACGAGAAGAGATACAATGTTCTGGTTTGAAGCAGCGTAACAGTCGTGTCACAATCTATAAGTACACACCTAAAAAACAATCACTTTTGAAAGTCAGTTTCCGACTAACGCTACATGTGAGCTCTGCCTGATGGCGTTCTAAGGTCGCTAATAACTTCGGAACGAGAAGAGATACAATGTTCTGGTTTGAAGCAGCGTAACAGTCGTGTCACAATCTATAAGTACACACCTAAAAAACAATCACTTTTGAAAGTCAGTTTCCGACTAACGCTACATGTGAGCTCTGCCTGATGGCGTTCTAAGGTCGCTAATAACTTCGGAACGAGAAGAGATACAATGTTCTGGTTTGAAGCAGCGTAACAGTCGTGTCACAATCTATAAGTACACACCTAAAAAACAATCACTTTTGAAAGTCAGTTTCCGACTAACGCTACATGTGAGCTCTGCCTGATGGCGTTCTAAGGTCGCTAATAACTTCGGAACGAGAAGAGATACAATGTTCTGGTTTGAAGCAGCGTAACAGTCGTGTCACAATCTATAAGTACACACCTAAAAAACAATCACTTTTGAAAGTAGTTTCCGACTAACGCTACATGTGAGCTCTGCCTGATGGCGTTCTAAGGTCGCTAATAACTTCGGAACGAGAAGAGATACAATGTTCTGGTTTGAAGCAGCGTAACAGTCGTGTCACAATCTATAAGTACACACCTAAAAAACAATCACTTTTGAAAGTCAGTTTCCGACTAACGCTACATGTGAGCTCTGCCTGATGGCGTTCTAAGGTCGCTAATAACTTCGGAACGAGAAGAGATACAATGTTCTGGTTTGAAGCAGCGTAACAGTCGTGTCACAATCTATAAGTACACACCTAAAAAACAATCACTTTTGAAAGTCAGTTTCCGACTAACGCTACATGTGAGCTCTGCCTGATGGCGTTCTAAGGTCGCTAATAACTTCGGAACGAGAAGAGATACAATGTTCTGGTTTGAAGCAGCGTAACAGTCGTGTCACAATCTATAAGTACACACCTAAAAAACAATCACTTTTGAAAGTCAGTTTCCGACTAACGCTACATGTGAGCTCTGCCTGATGGCGTTCTAAGGTCGCTAATAACTTCGGAACGAGAAGAGATACAATGTTCTGGTTTGAAGCAGCGTAACAGTCGTGTCACAATCTATAAGTACACACCTAAAAAACAATCACTTTTGAAAGTCAGTTTCCGACTAACGCTACATGTGAGCTCTGCCTGATGGCGTTCTAAGGTCGCTAATAACTTCGGAACGAGAAGAGATACAATGTTCTGGTTTGAAGCAGCGTAACAGTCGTGTCACAATCTATAAGTACACACCTAAAAAACAATCACTTTTGAAAGTCAGTTTCCGACAAACGCTACATGTGAG